>JBCFXI010001920.1:0-35356 GCA_038496175.1 Ampulex compressa | reverse complement strand
GTAAAATGTACATTTATTTGTTCGATGTTATTTAAATATATAAAGTGTTAGCAGAATCTTAATAGTGGTCATTTATAATAAACTCAAACCCCCGTGTATCATTAAAAATCCATCAGTTATTACTCACACAAATAATTTATTTAGCATTGATGCTTACTGACGTATACACCGTGTAACTCTTTATTGCAATGTTTATAAATTGTTGCTGTCACTATGCATTCTACAAGGATACCAACATCTTGATGCACATCATTGATCATCACTGTCAACATCTATTTCACTTAATCGTAACCCGTCAATAAGTGCAACTACTTCTGCGTCCTCCATAACGGTGTACTTTCTATAAAAATGTAGCAACAAAATTATATATTGAATTAATATAATTAATAATTGTACGAATAATATATTAATTATATAAATTATAATTGTATCAAAATGGTTATCGCTCCAGCGTATATGCTGTCTCGGCACGAACCAGCATAGAATATAACAAACAGTTAAACCCAAAAATCATTTTTTTAAATTCTTTTGCAATGATATTAGATCATTTATAACGTTTTATAAATTTATTTTGAGATAGAGTTTGCTCGCAATGTGAAAGCAAGGCGCCATCAGATACGCAACGATATATCGTCGTTGGCACTTTTCGCAAGTGTTGCGCGGACGATATATCGTTGTTCGGCACTAAAAGGGTACAAATATTTTCATATAACAATATATATCACCGTTGACACTTCGATTAGTATCAGTAACCATTCTCAAGGCCATATTATTAACGAAAGTATCTGTCGCCTTTTTAAGGTTAGTTTTTATTGCATAAGAACTTCTTTCTTTGTTTTTTTCACTATGTTTGTAAGTTCCTAGGTAGCTAGATTTTCAGCAGGTGAAACTTGTGTACCAAACTTCCGTAGTCACTGATAGTAACCGAAACATCGGCGGTGATATGTATTATATCAAAAAGTCAGTATTAAGATAATATCTTAAATATATATATTTTTGCTGACGATCAGCCGAAATCCAGGATTTCGTCATTCCTTCCTTTTATATCTAGACTTTATTCCAACGAAAATAGCTAACTTGCAATAACATCAGCTTTTTACGGAATTCTTGTTTATGGCGCCCTTGATTTATCGTTGCGTAAGATTTTTCATGCCATTAGAAAAAAAGATTTTAGCTGAGTGTCAAACCGCCACTTCCTCTGATTCTTGATCCAAGGTGAATCGACGGACTTTCAAAGTTTCTTTGAGTGAATCAAATATATTCTGAAATATATTTGATTCGCGATAGGCTGAAAGTGCGAAAACGAGAACATGTGGAGGATAAGGCAATACGTTACACTTAAGTTCTGAACTTAAATTTCTGAATCCTCGTGTGCGGCGATATGCAGGCGGCATATTGCCGTATAACAAAAGAATATTTTTTACTGTAGTTCTTGGTGTTCACTTCGAATCTCAAGCTTTAGCCTGTCAATACGCATTTCACTGTAAAGAAGTGTTGTTCATGACTGTTGAGAAGCTCAACACAACCAATAACATAGAAACCGTTTATCGATGTGACATAAATAAAATTTCATTTTATAGACTTTTATAGATATTAAATCAGCTTTTATAGATTTTTTAGCTTAAAGTATTTAACCTTTAAAATCAATTTTACAACTGTAAATTGGCTTTTTGATTTCCGTTACGCGAAATTATTGAACGACCTAGTAGCTTTGTTCTGTAGTCGTGTTCTAGTTGTGTGCATAATTCAATAAAATAATACGAAATAAATATACTGTGCACCTATTATTTCCTTGCAGAACGAACAAAACTTTTGGGATAACCTAATACTATGCGCGTTGAATAGCTGTGCTGCGTGAAAGGCTACCTATGTGTGTATGTGTGACGATTATGTTAACGCGAAGATGTGAGTGCATGAGCGGCGATAGGATATATTGTGTCATTCCAGGGTTTAGCCGAATGCAAAAGATAAATGAAGTGGAGAATTAAGAATTGCATCTTCTTTAAAGTTATAACGTTACTTTCAATTCAGCTATAACATAATAATCTCATAATTTCATAATATCAGATTTTTTGGTTTCAAGAAACGAATAGATATATAATATGGTAAACACAATAATGTTAATGCTAGCAATACTACATCTTTGAAAGCTCATAGCTCAAAAAATGTTCAGAAAATCAAAAGGAAGGTATCAATTAGTGTTTTAGAAATGTCTATCAGCTCCAAGTCCGCGTGATATAAAATGGCATGCTCTACTTAAGAAGGGAAATACATATAGATGGTTCAAACAATGCATTATTTTTGCATACAATTTTAGTGCAACTATCCAAGAACATGACCTCAAAGTTTCAAAATGGATTTCTGAAAATTGAGGAAGTTAAAGCCACCGAGAGTGATACATCCGTCGAGTGGTGTTGGGGACGTAGAGCGCATAGCAGGCACAGACCTACGCTCGAGGCGGAATCCCCTAAGTTTTATTATTATATCACCTGTTTTATTGGGTTGACAAGTAAGTAATTGTGCATTGGTAATTTTACTTTCCAACCAAAGATGAATAAGAGCTACGCATTGAAAGTTACCATTTTTGTACCAAATTGCAATCAAAGTATGAAGTGTGAAAATAATATCGTTGTTTAACATTTCGAGTATGCAAATATACCTAAAAATTTTACCAAAATAATCTAATAGTGAAATCCGCAATTACTTATTTGCCAACCCAATATATTGCTTGAAAATAAGACAAAAGAATGGTTTAGAATTCCCAAAAGTAAAAAGCGAGTCACCATGTCGAGAAGAGAATGAGCAGTCTGCTTCGAAATGTATAAAAAAGCAGCAAATGTAAGCTCGGTGGAAAGGGTAGACTGGCGAATAGTTTTATACAAAAACCGACCACTCGCTACGACTTAGCTATTCGAAGAAATGTGAAGAGTGTTGAAGACACGAAGAAAAACATTATGACCACTTATTACCATTTGTGCTCTACGAACGAAAATGCACAGCATGAATCCTGGCCGAAGTGCAAGGACAGCTGGTGCAAGCGGCAGAAATGTAGAGCTATCGCAGGAAATTTGGATTTGTTTGAGCCACTGAATCTAACAGTGCAGAAATATATTCTTCCATTTTATGAAGATTTATCCAAGAATTAATTACGCCAGAGATGCTTAAGCGGTCACACGCAAAATGCAAATGAAAGTTTCATTTCTACTGTCTGGTTTTTAGCTCCGAAACACCTCAATTTTGAGTTAAAAACAGTTGAAATAACATCATATGTTTCTGCTGGATTCCATTTTCAAAACGTGCAGGAGTTCAAAATAATGATTGGAAGTCAGTGTAAGAAGTACGCTGATAAGATCAACAGGCACAGCTTGATTCGACAAAGACAACACAGTGCTTTATTCACAAAGGAGGGTTGTAAGTTACACAGAGACCTACAAATCGAACGAAAAAAATATACGAGGAAGCTGAAAAATTATTGTATTGTCCTGGAATCGATGATTTTTTGGTATTATATAGATATCACTTCTTAAATATTTATACGCGTTTTTCTCAAAACTACATTTCCGAAATTGGCGTGGACTCTCATTTGAAAACTTTTCAACGGATATTAATGAACCTTTAATTATAACTGCATAATGTTATTACCTTCTATGTAAACCTATTTTTTATTAAATCACAAAAAAAAGTACTCTTTCATAGCAAAAAAGTGAAAAAATAATATTGAAACACGAACCTTTTTATTTAAGTGCGTAACTCTTCCAATTTTTATTTTTTTTTCGTTTTATTAGGTTTATATGCAAATTACGAATGTTACTAATAAGAATTTTTTTTACCGGTTTGATTTAGACAAATACAACGCAGTGGAGAACTCCCGCCAATTTGCGATTCGCGCGCGGGCCTGCCAGAAACACGTGATAATATATCGGCCATGTTATTTTATTATACAATAAAATAATTGTATTTTATTAATTTAAGATATGTATAACTGATTACCAAACTTTAAAAAAATTGAATACTAGTCCATCTTCTTTAAACAATTTTCCAAAAATCATGTATTTTTTAGGATTCTATATGTATTTCCTCCCTGAAAAGCATCAGGTTAATTTTTATGTGACTTCGCCTGCTTTAACCAACGGTTAGGCAGACAGAATTATTCAGTAGAAATTAAATAAAGATTTTATTAAGTTCATATCTGAAATATATTTTTCAAACCTGCTTTATTTTCAAGTCGAATAATAGAATAGTTTGATCGTGTAATAAAGTAATGATTTTCGAGAATAAAATGCTTAGTAATTGTAAACACTATAATTGATTTAAATAAAGGATTTTTATGAATATTAAGCTTTGCATCCAATAATGTTTCAGTATTGGTTCAGTCGCGTTATTTAAATGGCATCAGAATAGGATTTTTCTAATAGCCTTCCGATCCCTTTCTTCTTCTAAACAATCTTCGAGTCCTAGAAATCACTTCAAAGTTAATTAATCAGGAGATCAATTTAACGCTTGGTTTTGTTTCCTTTCTTTTCCACCTTCCTTTTCCCCTTTGAACCCTTCAAAGTTTAACTCGTATATCTTTTCATTGCCTCTCTCAGACGAAACCTTTTATTGACTTCACTGACCATGGCCTGGAATTGTAACTTCAAACTTCCTGAAATACACAACATGGAACGATAAATAAGCTTTATTTACCACGAGGCGGTTCATGGTAAGCGTTGAGTATGCTCCATTAGTTCCAGGCTATTTTGTACAGCGCAAGCTTAAATTGTAGAAAATGAAGCTGCTATTTTTCTTACACGGTTTTCAACATAAACTGCGAAGATTATGTAGTCTAAAACCTAAATTATTTTTAAGATGAATTCTGAATCACCAAAATTATGATATAAACATTATATGAAAAATTCGCCAAAGGTGATGAACGATAAACGTTGTACCGATTTAACATGTATGTGTATGTAAATTATGTGTAAGCACATGTGTGTCTGTAGTGAAGATCTAAATCTGCTTCGGTTCTTATTTGTTATAGTGCCATGAACTTTTTGTTTAAAATTGGACGGTATATGTAGATTATATGTTAAAAATGATACATCACACGAGATTAAAAATAAAAATGTTAATTTTACTCATGAGAAAGATCAGCGGAGAATCACAATGTAATGTGATCTAATCGTAATTCTTAAGTTTTCATAAGGAATTCTGCTGAGGGTACGTCATGAAAGTGGGCGATTCTGTTTGATCGACGTCTTTGAAGGAACTGCGTGTTGCACGCCAGTACTTGGGTCGTCAATCATTTCATGTGCTATTGTAGACTTTGACAACTCTAACTCGTCAAGAGCTGTTTTCGGCGGACGTCGTGTTATCAGGTTACTCGGTTGCATCATTCGTACGTTCATTCTGGTTTGTTTACAATGTTTAAGACGCCCCTCCCTCTCACCTTCTGAACAGTACCAATAAAAAAGTTTCATCCACAAATGAGTAAATCAGAAAGAATAATATTGAAAGCAGTATTCAATCTAGCAGTGATCTTGCACGTCGAATGCCATACTAGACAATATTTGAGTTTAGTAAAAATAATAAATAACTATTCTCTATTAACATTATATATCAACCCGATTATATGTTATGCAGGGTTAGCATAAATAATTCATTTATTTTGAAAAGGCTATATTTTCAAAAGCATCACAGGTTCACACATGAAAGATATATGAAAAGTACCACAAACTCACCAAGCTTATACACCCTCTACAAATGTTCAATATGTGTCTCTTTGACGACACGACACACGTCCAGACTATAATCGAGTGGTGTGAATGGTGAGAATGACCTAGCTTTGTTCCCCTGGCCTCGCAGATCCCCTGATTTAACGCCCTGCGACTTCTTCCTGCGGGAGTACGTTAAGATCCTTGTTTACGTACCTCCACTACCGCAATCCTTACTCGAGCTCAAAGAACGCATCAGTGCTGCAGTGCAGACAATTGACAAGACCATGCTGCAAAATGTACGAAATGAGCTCGATTATCGTCTGGACGTGTGTCGTGTCGCCAAAGGGGCAGATATTGAACATTTGTTGAGGGTGTATAAACTTGGTGAGTTTCTTTTCATACATCTTTTATACGTGTACATGTAATACTTTTGAAAAGTAGCCTTTTCAAAACGAATGAATCATTCATGATAACTCTCCAAATTTGAAAATAAAACGTACTTTTTCTTAGCATGCATATAACTGTTCAATTTTTCGAACGCAACAAATTGCGTTTTATTTGTATATCAAAGGGTTAAACAAAGGAAGATACGTTTTTGTAGCATTAGGAAACGGTCATATATTATGGCGGTTTCGGCTTTGGTGCCAACGATAAAACATATCGACGCAGCTTTTTGTTGTATCGCGCTTTGCATTGTCGCACCAGTTAGATTACATTTTCAATAATTCAATATCATGATAATCTATATATTATAATATAGGTACTAAATAATAACAATGACATTTCTTGTTATTTATATCCATGGAGATTTACTCAGTTCATTGTAATAATTAAATACCTTATAAACTTCGTCTCTTTTCTTTTATGTAATGGTAGTTAAGTTATGTTCTTCAAAAATTTGTCAGTATAATACCTCACAAATTTTTTCGACATCTCCATCTATTTTAACGTATTTGAACTATATTGTCGACTACAGGGAGCCAATAGTTTTACTCTAGCGTAATGTTCTAGTATTTAGAGCTAGATTTAACACTAAACCTACCAGCCACTTTCTGGACATATTTATCTATGCCACGTAAACCTTTAAAAAATAAGGAAAAAATAAGGGTATTAAAAAGAGAAGTTAAGAAATGGATAGAATGATTTACACTCTGTGGTAAAATCATGGAAAATCTCAAAAAATGCCCGACTACGAATACAGCGATTTTTCTAAAAAAAACGATTGATTGGTCATATTGACTGCTTCAGTAGGTTTTGTAATAAATATGAAACAGTTTTATAATTTTGGACATAATCCTTTATGGCTTCCTATAGAGTGTGAGTTGACTCCGTATTCTTTATCATCAATGTTTTACAATGATCTTACATGTAATCCAGTAAACGCTCTCCTACTGTTATATTAATGATTATCACATCAATTTTTAAGAAATTTCTTTTGATTTTTCGCCCTGTATTTTACAATATCAGTTATATATGAACCATTTATTTTGAAAGTGGTGTAAGTCCATTTTCTCTTGTTTCGAGAAGATTAAAAGTTAGCATATTTATCGATCAAAAAATATTGGTTAATATTACCGAGTGTGGCGATGTTCCTACTTGTATATCGTACAAATGTAAAAAGCAGTAGCCACTGATCTTACCACCTGTCTATCGAAATTGGATTTACACCCCTTTATAATCAATGGCTATACAATTTCTTTTATCGGCCAATATTAAATTGAACAAAGTGTTGGTATTTTGTAAGGTATTAAATACTAACTGGTTATAAACAAAAAGTTTGCACTAAATTAATCATAAATCACGCGATATCTCATTTTTTTTTTAATGGACTTACACCACTTTCAAAATAAACGGTCCATATTATCTACAATTATAATTTGGCTAGCATGAAATATAATATAATAGATAAGGTTTGAGAAACTGCAAAGAATTAAGAAAAATAAATCTCAGTGTAAACTATCTTATATATTGATATAAGAAATCAAGCAAACTAAGAAGCAATGTCTGTTGTCTATTTCGAGGTATAAGTCGAATATAAGCTGTAATATAAGCCGGCTGGTGCCAAAACGGATAACATTTGTAGAACCACAGAGGATTAATGGTAGAACTGCGGCGATAATTCTTGTAAGCATAACAGATGTTTAGTATTTACTATAGCCCAGGATACTGCTACAAACTCATATTTTTTTCGTGATGAAATTTCATTAAGTCCTTTCAGTTTTCAAATCTTCAAAGTTTCATGTCTTGCTATTTCTCTACTTTTCTCGTCTTTTTGCTAGTTTTGTAAAAAGATAGAAAGCATGTACATATTCGCTGAATATCCTTGCATTACTCGCACATTTTGATAAATTGTTAGCGTGTATTATATATGTTATTTAAATTATGCACTTTTATTGCACCATATTTTCATGAACATATATCAGATGTTAGTTGAAAGCATAGCAATATGATGTATAGTTAAATAAATTTGTATATATGATGAAAATTATTATTGAGATGTGAATCTATTGAGGTAATTGTTGTAGACATTTTATTTTTTATCTCTTTTGATGGTTGTATATGTAATTTGTAATGTATATGTACTTAATTTCTATCTGCCATGTACAGATATGTGGAAGTATAGACTAACATTAAACATTTCTGTCGTTAGATTCGGATTTAGATCTATTCATGCTTTTAAAAATGATCAGCTCTATGTGATTACATCTGAAAATACAATAACAGTTAAAGTGAATCCTTAGATGTGTATTATTATTATCATTATTATTATTATCATCATCATCATCATCGTCATCATCATCATTATTTCATTAACAGAGCAAGCAGCCCCTTGGTATAGAGAGAGAAATTAAACAGTCAGGAGAATTGTGGTATATATAGAAACATTAATAAAAAACAATGATAAAAATAGAAAAAAAAAAGGAAACAAAAGAGATGGATTTTTGGCTACATTGAATTAACATGAGGAAACATGCGACAGAAACAATTAAAATAGCCTTACATCCTACCGTGATCTGTGTGGAGCAAAGAAAAACTTCAAAGGCATCTCGAAGAAGCATTTAAGGAGAACAGCTCAATAATATTAGGACAAGATATTACACCTTTCATGGTTTTGCACACAAACATAATCTCTAACATTGTCCTTCTTTCATCAAGCGTACAGTATTCATAATTATGTGATTATATAATGTTAGGAAGAAATTTAATCAAATTCTGCATACTGTTGCCTGGGGCATTAACGGTGAGGTATACCTGAGCGAGTGGTCACCAGATATTTTATTACTCTGTAGAAAACTCAAGCAAAGGGTGACCAGGCAAGGACCTGGTCAAAATAACCATAAAACATCTGGTGAACAAATGCTTGCTCAGGCAAAAGTTAATTAACAAACGTTAACGCAAAAAACGTTTAACGGAACCGTCAGCCCTACCCTTGCAGAACCGCCCCACCAAACTGGCATCTTCAATGCCAGTTAAATAGGCAACGTCCTTTCAACGAACAAAACTATTGGTCGAACATCACGCGAATACATATCGATAGGCAATCCCTCAATCTAGAGGTAGCTAAGAATCGTATCGAGCAATTGTATCAATCGACACTGCAATACTATTCGATAGGCAATTCCTCAGTCTAGAGGTAGTCATTCATCATCTCAATCGTAGAAGCTCATTACACTGAACGACTTATTCATAGTCAACCGTGTTATTCTTTGTGTAAATATATACATTGTTGTTATATCGTGAGTGCTCAATTCTCGAACCCTTGATTCCGGATCCCGTGATACAACCCAACTAGTCGCTGTCCGAAAACCTTGTACGGCGAGGTGATCTGCCTTTGGGAACGCCACCATTACTGGGAGCAGCAGTTGCTCACGGGAAAGATCACCCAAAAATAGCTATCCAGCGACACTTGCCCAATCATCGATACAATCACCATGGCTTTCTTGCCGGGTTAAGGGTTGATCACGGATACGAGAGAGAGAGAGAGAGAGAGAGAGAGAGAAATAGACATGCCTGTTTTTCTCTCAAGCGTCAACGCGCACGACGGACTATTGGTTCAACGAGTCTCCAGATCCAGCGTGCAAGACGTCAACACATACATTATCGACTGCGCTTCGTATTATTATATTATACACGTTGCTAATTGTGTATAATATGAAAAACACGCTTTGGTTAAAATACCTAAACAATTCTAAGCATTTCAAGGGGTAATCATTTTAACCACAGTAAAATTCAACTATTACATTTAAATTTTTTTTTAATGTCGATAGGTATTATAACATTTTTAGGATTGAGCGTCATTTTCAATAAAAATTTTCCTCTATTCATTTTCTGATTCTTCGAGTGCGATGACTGTTACACTAGGAGAATTTAAAAATCAGATGTTGACCAAGTGTGCATATCTCGTGTATTCTTGCCAAGTTTTGCGCCAAATTATTTCCTTGGAAAGGCGCCGTAAAGCTCGCATTTTCGTCCAAATGTGCAACTGAGGTGAAGATATCTGGCAGGGGGCCAATTATGATTTAAGCGGTACGACATTGGCGAACGAATAAATTCGCCATCGTTGTGGTTTTGACGGCTGGTTTCACTCCAAATGCGATAAAAGATTTGGCGGACGCATTGCAGAATGCATATTTGACTTGCTAACGTGGTGATTATTTCTGTGAGGATAGTAAGGAGATATACGAACCCAACTGGCGCAAATAAATGCATTTTTCAAAGGCTATTATAAAAAAAACTAATTTTATTCATATTTACTTTAGAATTTCTTGTTTAGAATAATTTTCTTATGTATTTTAGAACTTTTTGGGGAAAATGTATAGTGATATTTCCAGAAAGAATATACCAAAGAGGAATGCCTCAGGATCCAAATTTCGCATTTTCCAGAAAACGTTTGTCGTCAACTATATTTACATATATATGAAACATTCTCAACTACCACGCACAATGTTTCATCACCTTCATATACTTTATGAGCCATTGACGAAAACAGGAATTGCTTAAGATATTTGATAGGTCGACAATTAGTTGGAATTAAGCATGTAAAAACAGACGTTGTTTTCAAATTTTTCATTTCTCAGAAATACTTTCTGGTTACTTGTCTCTAAGCGACAATCGGAAAGTAATTTGTATTTAGAACACATGTACGTATTTTCAATTTCCCCTGTGGCGTGTCATTGAAAACAGCAATTGGTAAAAGAAAACGATAAACGAACAGTCAGGAAAAATCGATCAAGTAACAATAATCCTAATATTGAACATTGTGTTTCTCAGGAAATCTTTACTGTTATCATAGCTGCGGAAATCATTAAATGGTGTGAAATTCTCGGATATCTTATACAGCATTTTGTAACTTTATATTTTTTGCGAAGTGTTGTTCAAAGCAGTGATCACCAAAAATATCTGCAATAACAATTTTCAAATAAAATTCACTGAATAATTACTGAAATAAATTAATCAACAGGAAATATGCTCGATTTGGGAATGTCCACTAATAAGAAAATGTTTATCGTTTATTACGGTTACGTAATTAAGCAAAATTCTCGAGCATCGTGTGTATTGTTTCATGTTCTTCATACTCTTCATAAAGTATCATTAAAAGGCTCTTATATCAGGAATAATAGACACGATAATTATCAGGGTAACATAATAAAGTAATGGACGAAATGGATTAACTCGAGACGAATAAACCTCATCTCAAAATTTGCATCTTCCACATAATTTTGATTGCCGATTGTGGTCACAATCACAAAAAATTATCAAACATTTTGTTCAACATTCTCTCATTTTCATATTTTGTGTGAGACATTATTTATAGCACTAATTCCTAAAGACAATTGCAAAGGTAATTAACAGAAGGAACTAACAGCGTAGTTGCTGTAATATATTAAAAAGGGGGAAAAATTCTGATTAAAAACTTTGCGCTTATCAAAAAATTTGTACCACTAATCGTGAATATGCAACCGTAGGAAATTCTTGAGTACTCTGTAGAACGTTCCGTAATCCCTGTTTTTTGCGAGGTGTTATTGAAAGTAGATTTAAAATACCGGCGAGGTATTTCTTATACCTCTTTCCTATAGTCTCCATCATCTTCTTTTCGTTAATTTAAAAAGGACTGGAAACACATTGGACTGATGGAAATTTGTAGAATATTAATTTTTCTCTGACGTCTGCAGCTTCTCTTTAATTAAACTGCCATTTTTGATCGTGCTCTTCAAAAGACGTTCTTCTCGAGTGTATAAGGTTTCTTATAAAGTAGGAAATAAAACTGCACTCTTAGTATTTATACAGGCTACTCATTTCTGAATAAAACAAGTGAAAAAGTACTTTTTCAAACTTTAGGTCTCTGCCTCTTCCTCTTTTCATCGATATTTCTTTTTGTTTTGATTAGGAGATAAGAGATGTGGATAAGAAGGAAATGTGAATATCTTTTTTATTATTTGTTGTCGTGGAAAAAAGAATTATATTAACTATCCTTTGAAAACCTTTTGCTGCAGTAATTAACTCTTTCGGTACGAGCACCATGTCCGCCGTGACACTCCCGCTGTACGAGGTGTCGCGTCGAAAATGCGCACATAGCACGTGATCACTCCTCTTTCGTAAAGATTTTTCTAAAGCGTTAAATAAGAACTGTGATTAACTTTTATATAAATATCTTTTAATTTTAAAGCTATAAACAACACTTGATATTTATATAAAATTCTATTAATTAAATAAGTATAACTTATATAAGATTATATACAAAATTATATACGGAAAAATACATATCGCATGGATGCCGGATGTATCCGTCACTCGTCCACATATGTCATCGGATGGATATCGGATATATCCGACGATCGTACCGAAAGAGTCAATATTCTGTTTGAATTTGTATGAAAGGAAGTTTTTGACAACTTCGCTGATAGTCTTTGAAAGGTATTACTTTTAAGTAGATTTTTGATTCAAGCATTAAATCCTCGTTAAACAGCAACGAATTAATGAAAATAATTTAAAACAGTATCACCTTTGATTCTTCTCGTTTCTTTCTTCAAATATGTCTTTATATGGAGACACTATATCCTGTTAGTATATGTATTAATTTTGGACACAAAAATTTATTTATTTTCTTTATTAGTGTTATATAAAAAAATGTCAGAAATTTTTTAAATGTATTATCTGTAATCGTTGATCACCTGCCTTCACTACATCTACATTTTCATATTTCTGTTCTTTCTTGAATAATAACGTAATATGTATCGAGGAGATTTACACTATTACTCTATCATTCTTGCTTCAATAAAAATTTCATCATGATTTTTTTCCGAAATTTTATGACACATTGTTCTTCTAACGCATCACAAACCCGAGTGTTTTCAATAAAAATGGTCAGAATCACAAAGGCAGTATGAATAGTATTATCAGTGCATATGGTTTCTTTATGAACAACAACATATTATACAATAATAAAAAATATTCACGTTTTTCCAAGCGTTATGCATAGAATAAACAAAAAATATTCTTATAACCTTTTCGATCCAACGCACGATCGTACCTGTTATCCGATCTGATCGGCTTTCGTGAGCCTTCCATGCCACCGTGTTTGATCAGCTTGTGGTCGAAATGCGAAAATGTACAATAGCTTTAAAGGTTTTATTGCAAATGTGCCCAGGTTCGACCTGCATCCGTAATCTGGATCTAGCACGATGCGGTTCACTTTACCGAATTTCTGCATTCCCGTTTTCCACTGGTCTGGAAGCTTTCGATCGCGTAAAGGGGATCTGTTACGTTTCGTTTCACCAGAAAGAAAAGAAGAAAACACGATAACGGTACGACGGATATTCTTACGGTTTTCTTCCACGCAATACAAGTTACTCAATGGTATTTATTTACAATATCATGTGTCCTTTTTTGGATGTCAATACTGTACTGACCATCCCTATTGAAAGTCGTTTCAAAACACATTTCCTTTCTAGAGATTAAAGGAGTTAATCGACGATATTTGATAGGCGTAATACAATGTCAATATCGGACTCCTAGCCTCTTGCTCAGTGACAATACTTTGTAATAATAGATATTAAATAATAATATAAGTATAATAATTAAAATTGCAATTAGTATTAAGAAATTGATTGGAATTAAGGTGCTGAATCAACCATATAAGAGAAAAGTATTATTATTGTGAGATATAACACAAGTTTAAATAACAGTGCTTTGATTTTATGAGCATCTGTTACACTTTCATATCAATTTTGTTTCAGCCAAAGGATAATTTCTACGTATAAAATAATGTTACTAACGAATGAGAGAGTATTTTTTATTTTCATTTATATTTTTTTTTTATAATTCTTATTGAGCTTGCTGATAATTTGCTTAAAACGATTTCTTATAAATTTCAATTGCTTATGTATATTTCTGTACAAAGTAAACAGTAAAAAGCAAACAATAAATCCATTACTGGTTTATTTTAAAAAGACCAATTGAAGCAACGTCAATTTTAGTAAATAAAAAAAGCATCTGGTATAATATTTTACCCTTTTTTCCATTTTATTCATACCTTTGTTCATCGTGGGTTCTTCGATAAAAAATGAGTTATAACTATACCGATACATATAATACAAGATGCCGGATAAATCAACACCACTTTACAATTTCTAATTCTATTGAAACTCATATTATTATACGTTCCCCTCTTCGTGTCTGTGTTTGGCATAAACCAAGGCATTATTAACGGGGTTTCTTAACTTAACTAGGTCGTAATTGCCAAATGCAAAATGTCGCGTGAAATATTATTCAGCACATTGAAGATTGTTGCCTTAAGTTTGTTCAGATTTTGTGAGTTACTTCATTATTCCCCATTCTTTATGCATCTTTAAAAGAAAAAATCGCAGAAAATCAGACTTAGGTTGCAAGCACAATCTGCGCAACCTGAAACTGTAAAGAGCCGTTTCATTGGGAAATTAACAATAGAGAGCGTATTATCGAGCATTTTATAAATATGAATCATACCGCATACTATATGAGATTTAAATAAATAACACTGCAAGTATAGTTAATGTGAAAGATAAATTAGTTTGAATGCAAAGAAAATAAGCACACAAGGTTCAATAAGATCGAGTGAAATATATTTGCTAAGTGTGAGAACAAAACAAAGGATGGCTATAAAAATGAATAACAAGAGTATGATGAGTAAGTACGTGAGATGACTCAAAATTGTTGCAATGCGATGATATGCAAGGCCAGGCTAGGTATTCATCTATTTATTACCTAGTCTTTTTAAGGATCGAATGATACCAAACTGAAACACTCTCTTCTTTCTTTACTAGACTTTTGCTTAACTTACAGATTTTTCAAGTAATAAAACGTGTAATTTTCCTTTAAATTATGTGTACCTATTTAGTTTATTAAGACCACCCGTGCCTTTGTATTTTTTATGTTACGTTCGATTTTTCAAACGGTCAATAATTTTAGAATGAACAAAGCAGCATTTTGTTCAGAAATACTACCAGCCAGACAAGGCAAAAAAAAATCGGTACAGAAACTCTTAAAAACTAATAGAAGGGAACAATGGGAGCTCCGTCTGAGCAGATTTACCTAAATACCTATTGAAAACCTAAATGTTCATTATCTAATATTATGTTAAGTGAATTGTCACATAAAGTGCAATGTAGTCAGTCGCTGTATAACCGCTAACGTGCCCTATTATCAAACAGCTTTTGTCTTTGAAAGCCATTACACAGAGTCAATCGTGTAGCTCTTACACAGCTTTGATCACTGCACTCGGTAAATAACGTAACTAGAGAATCAACTCGTTAACAATCATAATATTATTTCCGACGTATTGGATTAAGTTATAAAATGTCAATTAACTGAAGTCACAAAGACTACAAAAGAAAGAAAATTATAAGTATTAATTTTATTGTGTGTTAAAGAATTATAACATTTTACATTGGATCGCCATTTGCCAATTGAATTTTTATAAGAAATATGTCGTTATTTGGAACACTAGGTTTATCCTCAGCTCTAGTTTTCAAGAAATTCTATATACCTAATGAGCAGAAAAACATAAAGACTAAGCACTTAATGAATATGATTTATACATAAATGCGAGAATATGATTGAATACTTACAGATGACAATAAAATTGAAATCTCACATTTTAATGGCTGAGCATTGTGAGCAACGTGTTCATTAGGAGCGGAATGTCATGTGAAAGAAAATTAAATCATAGATGGACAATAAACAATATTATCAATACAAGGTGCACAGTTCATTAATTCACTCGTTAACTATATCACTATACGATCATGAAAAATATTACGATTTATTTATACGAAAGTAATACGATCATGACACCGAACCAGTCAGATTCTATCGATACCTTAATTAGTGATTTGTACGATTCATTTCTAAGAAAAAGTGTAGTGTTCCTCAACCATTCTCCCATCACCGAAGGCGGAATATTCCGCATGCGATACAGTCTATTAAAAAAGCCTATAAATAAACATTTGATTACTTTATAGACATGATGCTACCAAACAATTACAAAATGCACAAAAACAATAACAAAGATCGAGCTTTCATATTTACAACTAATGGTTAGCCGAAGAAATTCTTGAAAAACATTTAGTAAATGTAAAAGTAAGAGCAGTATCATCTGTGAATGATTCGTTAACGGGATATACTGACTGGCATTTTCCAATACAGATACTTCCAACACCAGCAAGAGGGAACAAAGCATTAAAGCGATGCGTTGTATGTTTATGCATGTTAATTCAAAAAGAAAGTTTTTAAATGCGATGTTTGCGTTATAGCATTATTTATCGATCATTTAAAAGAGTACCATGTTGAATAATCAGAAGTCATTTACTGTAGAAATTAAAGAAAATAATAGAACTACCGATATACGGCTGCGCACGGTGATACTGACCAACTATCAGTTGAAAGGAATAATGCAAATGGATTAACCGTGTACAAAAGCATAAAAGCCTAGATGAGCAACGCAGCGCCAAACTCAAGAGAAAGATTATACGGGGTGCTGTTTCTTCGTTGCTTCGCTATCCATATGCTATGCGAACAATCTTGCGGTCATTTGGTGACAGACGTCGTTTGGCTGTACTGTACATGTCGTACAGTACGTGCGATCGACAGGGCCCTGGCGCAGTCAGACTATATCACTGATATTGTTGCGACTTTGCAGGGAGGAGTGACGTGTTGGCGACACAGGTTTGCGCAGCTCTATTCTCGTGTAAAGCAACGTTGTAGAATGCATACGCGTAGCAAGCTCTCAGCATTCCGGTGTAGATGTTTAGTAGATGTAGAGCGCCGTGTCGAATGTGTCTGGTTGCTACTCCCGGTACGAGGTGTATGGCTCCGTGAAAATTAATTGGATGGGTTTGTTACTGCAGTCCTGATGTTGAACCTACTGGCATATCGTAGGCTAGTAGAGGTCGTAGGATCGTAAACAGTGGAGGAATTCACGAAAAGTATCATAAGTGTGGTGCGCTAGAATTTTGAACGTCGTTCAGAGTCTTTGCTCGGGATACTCGGCATAGGATATGCTTGGGATAGGAATTTCGAATGCCCTAGGCTTTTGGACATATAAAAGTGTGTGTGTGTGTGTCTGTGCGTGGAAAAATGCATGACTGGGGCACTGCAAGAACAGTCAAGTGTGAGTAATTTAGCCGTCCAGTTTGAAAAAAGGTGTAAATTGTTGCGAGTAGTGTTCCTTAGAGAATTTGGTGAAGAGTTAAAAAGAACGACGACAATTTCTATATTAACCCTTTGCACTTCGAACGATTTTAGACGTTGGCTACCAGTTACTCAGCGCCATTTTACGGCAGAAATGAACATTTACAGACCCTCGTATAATTTCTTATAATTTTGGAACTAAGTAACGTATTATAATGATATTGGACTTATATGAATTGGTTGAGATCGAGGAATGTATATTTGCAAAAAATCAATTTTTTATTGTTTATAATTTTGTACAGTATGATAAATTTTGAAACACTCCCCAATATGCACTGTAGGCTGATGAGAGTATGTTTGACAATAATAATTTGTTTGACGCCTGTCACCAGGTGTTTTCCTGTTGGAACAAACTATGTAATCCCGTTTTCTTTGTCCCACATCGGGAATACATAGTTTATTGTCTAATCTAGTGTCTTCAAAAAATGTGGATGGACGCGTTCTCGATACACGAAAATCTCCACTCAACTGGTCAATGAGTGTTTTGATAAACTTGTGGTGCATCATTGGCGTTTCATTATTTGTTTGTTTCGAGATGCGATACATTATGTATGAGTTAATGACACACATTTCCAACCTCCAAAAAATAACTTCCTCCACCGTTTCAGCGATTTACGGAGGAAACAAGACTTATTTATTTGTACTTATAAATCTCACTATACAGTGCGTGCTATGTTCGCATACCGACCTTTCTTCTACAAAATCCCCTTATCGCTCTTTTCAAGTGGCGGCGAGAAGTACTCGGACTGTCGCAAGCACGCCTTCTACGTTCTCGTTTGACACAAAACCCGCTGACATTTCTTGTATATATCTTAATAATTTCAATATACTTTGATTTGACTTCTTGTGCCATTTCAAAAGAAAACTTTAGAGAAGCATGCCTGTCTCAAAAAGTTGCGCTGAAATAACTCAATTCCCCGTAATCACTAATAAACTTGAATGTCCCCTGAGAGGGCACATGTGAGTGATATGCTAGAATTATGATGTCCCCTGAGAGGGGACAGCAGAGTGCAAAGGGTTAAACATCAACTCGTATCCGGCAATATAACCGTCAACATAATTTTAATAATCTGTATATATATTTTAATTTTTTTAACAAACCATATTTTCACCATCACCATTTTCCTACATGAGACTAATTATCGAAACTATGAGCTCATTGTGTGTTCAGTTAGTTCATCCGGATCTTGGTATTGCAAGTGAATGGGTTGGTGGCTTATCTGAGATGGAGCGACTAGGAGCTCACGAAGTGGTCCTCTTATCTATCGCTCGATCCTTAATCTCTTGCAAGAAGGATGCTGCGCGCAGCGGTCACTTTGTTCATTACTGCGCTGTCATCTTGACGGAATCGGCGCTTGGCGCATGCGCATTTTGTGTCAGCCGGATGGCAGGCCGCCACAAGCATCACCCAACGTTAATCTTCGTAAAATGATCTTTGCATTCAGAAATCCATCAGAATGCCCGGAGAAAACTTGCGACACTTACGAGCTTTATATAAACGAAATACGATAAATTATAAAACATGTGCATTCGGTTAATAAGAATAGAACTGAATGTATAATCAGTGTGTATGTATAAGAAGGAAAAATAGGCAGATACAGAAAAGAACAGACACACAAAACACAGAAAAGATTTACGTATATGCAATTTGCGTTTGTACGACTTAAAATTTTGATGCGGCAAGAAACCATAGCTTATTTCTTCTTCAATTTATGTGCAGCACCGATTGTTAAGCTCATTTGATCTAAGAGACAAAGCTGCAATACACGCGCGCGCACACACACACACACAGGGCACGCATCACATGGAAAAAGCCAGACGTAATGGACGACCAGATATAAAAGTCCGAATCTCTATCCATAACACCATTGTAATACTCATACGTTCACTTTACACATCTAAGGTTTTTGCTAATATACTCACTTTTACATCTAATTTTTTTCGTAAATAACGATAATATTGTTTAATTTTTCTCGAGCCAGATGAAGAATATAATAAAAAAATTACGTTTTGTCCGGTGGTCTGTGGCCATTTTCAGAAGTTATATTTGAAAACATAAATCGGACTTAGTCTCCTCTAAGTTTTTCCGAAACGTCTTATAGTATACATGTTGAACGCTTAAAATGTCAAGTTATCGAATATTTGCTTAATTACATTGTATTTAATCTGAAACTATCAACGCGTTAAATTTCAATTTATTATAAAGTTGTCCAGTACGGTTTACAACTAAAGACGTTCAAAAAGAGTGTTTCCGTTCTATGTACGATTGCACGGTTCTGAACCACCAGCGCTACTGTATGCATATCACATAGTAAAACTAGAGGTGATGGACGGGATTCGCACCCGGATCTCCCGCATAGAAGTCTAAGCTTCTGTCCACTACATCACCGTAGTTCTTTTTCAGGCCATCTTCCATCCAGTCGAGCCTTAGATTCAGTATATACGGATGTATTTATCTTTGCCTGAGTGAATAGCATCTTTGCTTTTATATTTCTTTTTTCTCATGATTTGAAAAATTCACGCCTCCTCAAGTGCATTCTCATTGTTTATTTTCGAGGAAGATATCATTATGCGTTTAGAGTGTGGAATCATTGTACTTCTTCTTTTCTCACAGCAAGAGGAATTTACCATTCCTGAAGTGTGTCTCATTGTGCATTCCCAGGTCACTTTTCATTGTATTCATCATCTTTTTTTTGTAACTCTGTGAACTCTGCTGCATAAGAATCTTCTGTCGTGAATCAACGCACACACGTGCGCCATAAATCTTCACGGTGTATCGACAATTTCATTACTTTCCTAGTTTCCCACTAAACTCTCAAGCTTCTCCTCATATCCGTCAGGAAATTTTAATAGCAATTTCTCTACGACAAATTCTGACGTCTTTTGATCCTTTAAGTCGGGAGTTCTCAAACAGTGCGAAAAAAATTTTCTATTTTATTGACAAGTGTAACATATAACGCTGTAGATTATCAGAGACGGAACTTCGGAAGCTGTGCGAAATGATAAAATTTATATCGGCTACACTTTAACCGCAAGTAAGATTATTTTGATAACTTATGAAAAGTTAACCATATCCGGATGATTACCATAAATAAGATAACTATTGAATAGCACAAACGTGTGTTTTTGTAGAAAAATTCGTGTATTATCTTTGAGTATGATAATATAAACAATGTTCACTCTGCGTCAAAAAAACCATATTATACAATCAATGTTTCTATTACCTTTTGAAATAATGTATTACATTTTGTTTAAGATAATATCGGTAGGCCCCAGAACATTATGCTTAACACGGCGGCAGTGGGGCATAGATAATAGACAGATAGCGAATCTACCTATCGGGATTCGCGCGAGCGGAGACGCGCTCGTACTTCGACACACGACGAACGATTTTGGCTCCCTATTGGCCATCCATAGCGCGGCGAATGTATATTTGTTCGTATCGGTAAAACTCCGCGTCAGGGTCTACTGTGTAGCAGATCCTGCCGATTGTTGATTATTTTTTGGCATTGATTGCAATTATCTCGGTTTGGCATCGGTTTGGAGCTTCTTGTGTGCGACGCCGTAGCGAGCAGGTGTAATTTTAAATTTGTGCGATAAAACCTCGGAGTTACGGCGTTATGCCACCTCCAGATAAAGAAGTATCACGGATCTTCGTCTTTTGCGAAGTACGACCGGGATTGTAAGGGCAATTGGCGCCTTTCGTATATATGTTATATGGAGCTCCGGTGTCAAGCCCCCCCCCCGCGTAATTTTGTGTGTGATTTTGTAAACTTCCTTGTTCTCGTTTGTGTACTTTATTCGTCGTTAATAAACCTGTTTTTTGTTCTGTTATAACGCGAATTTGAGACTATCCGTTCGTTGTCGAAACAGCGGCCCACATATCGCTGCGATTTGTTAATTCATGTCGGCCCTGCGATTCGGGCTTACAACCGAAACATAAATCGCCCCCGGTAACGAACATATTTTTCTTGACGTACACTTAATTCTCAAATGCGTAAGTGTAATCTTTTTGTGATTTTATCGTATTGCTCTGGCATTTTGCCTTTAACTTATTGAATATTTCTTGGTTGCCTTTTGTAGACAAGTCTTTATATGACCCTAATGAAAAAAATCTGTAGATGTGAGGTCTGGTGAACTACATGGCTATTTAATTGGACTTTGTCGTCTAAGACATTTATTAAGAAATTTTCTATTCAAAAATGAAAATAATAATTGCTATATCCTACGCGTGCGACTTTTGGTTATCCATGTCTGTTAAACCTACTGATAAACTCGTACTCCTTACAAAAGGTTGTGTGGAATTGTCATACACGATACAAATGTGCGAACCGAGCTGACCGACATATGATACATGAGTGTCAAATTTAAATTCTGTAACCGGTCAGGTTACATCGCATCTGCGAAAGATTCCGTACTGCGCGTCCGACCAGTGAACTACGGGATTTACGAGTCCTTCGAAAGGCGACACCGTCAAAATTAACGCAAGTGACGAGCCTCGCAAAGAACGCGAGCTCGTAACTCGGGTAGCAACCATTGAAAAGTTAAGAGCAGTAAATAAGAACCGTAGCGGATTGGCAAGCGAGTGAGCGAACGAAATACTTTTCGTACCCAGGGGAGTGACGAGTGTCCTCTACGACCAATAGAAGCCTGTCTTCCTTGTAACCTGGGTACGTTAGTCCTTACATTTTATGAGCCGTAAATGTATAAGATTTGTAGCATTGTTCTGTTCCTTCTTCTGATTTCGCAACCGAAGATTGCTCCGAATCACCGTTTAAACTATGTTTATTTTATTTCATTTTCTATATTCTCAATTTATTATATATCTGTTTTCGGTTACTTATTTCTAACATTTGTATTATAGTAAATTTAATTTAATGTTAGTAAAGTAAGTTAGATTACAAAAGGGTCGCCGTCTGTTCAGGTCCTTTACTCAATTCCACTCGCTTCTTGTTCGTTTTATTCCAAATATTCTATTCGAGAACCCATAATAAAATCGTTTGGAAATTTCTCTTCAAAATAAAACAAAATAGAGTATATCATAATGTTGTTTAAATTGCTGGCGTACTTTATATGACCAATTCCCCTTAAATAAAAGAACGGTTACAATGTTTACAACACAAAGGATTGAATAATATGGTTTTTAGATTTTGAAGTAATATTTTGCTTGCAAGGTGTTCAATATTTGAAATCTATCGATGTTTGGGCTAATAAATTTACTGTGATCCATAATATGTGACACAAGCAGGAATTACGAAGAAAAAAATGAAGACGAATGAATCGCTTTCATTTATTTAGGGATAATTGCATGACTTTACATTAAATTTAAAAAGATCGAGATGAGTAGTCCAATGATCAAGCAGAAAAGTATCGGTGCTAAAGCATCCTGATTCGTTATTCGCTTTGTACACTATAACTTTTTGAATCCTCCCTCGCATAACTTCCAGAAAATCTAATTCGCGCCATAAAAAGGGCAATGCACGAGAAAAACAGGACACATAAAAAACGAAAACTTATTGGAACTTATGCATACCCCCAAATCATACAAACGGATAACCAAAATATTTCCATCTGGCAATTGGAATATAATACCGGACTTTCGTGAACTTTGGTGTACACCGACACGCCAATAGTTTTTGATTGCCTCGTAAAAATAAAGCTGGCCGAATGAGAAGTTGTAAAATCTACTTTCGTATTCAACCGATATTACAACTGCGATGTATATTGTTGTAATATGTGTAGAACTTTTTAAACTCTGAATGTTTAACAAGCGTAATACTACACAAGCAGTAGAAATCTACTTCATTTTGAAGAAAGAATAATTTGTCTGCAAAGCTGCCTCAAAGTAATATAATACCTAAGCAGTGTTAACGAGTTTAATATTAAAAGAGTATTAATCAATAAAAAATTCTAATGCTCTATACATTGAGCACTGATTTCTTATATTTTATTTTTTTCAGATTTTGACATTTTAACGATATTGTAATCGTCCTTTTTATATAATATGTTGTACTTAAAAGGAAATTATACATTGGATATACGATGAATGTCTCAAAAGTAATGATACTGATGTCTGTTCTAAGGAATCCGCAACATTGTATTACGCTTTCTTAGAATGTATATCTCTACTCCAGCTATAGCGTTACTTTCAACTTGATTTCGTAATACGAACGCAAGCTCTTGCAGCAAGTTTTATAAAAGTATATTTCAGTAACGCATTACGGAAATATAACAATACCATATCAAGTAGTGTAATGCTGTAAATGACTAAACATTTTGTAAATGGGATTTGACTAACAAATGTATTTCTGTGGTATCATATACTTCCCAGATTTCGAAATATGTGACTTTTTCCTTACACGAAAAATCAATTGTCATTTCAAGGGATATTATTTGAAATTGTTGACGACATCGAAAAGGTTGTAACTGGTCAACTGAAAGCGGTTTCAGTAGAAGATTTCCAGCACTGTTTCGAACACTGGAGGCATAGTTTCCGACGGCGTATAGTTTTTCCAAGAAATTTTTGAGTTATCCGGAATTTCATGCCAATTTTTATATTTAGGATGTCCGAAAAGTTAGTATAAACTTTATACTGCTGTCTAATGTTTCGAAGAACACACTATACATGTTTCATTAAATGACATAATTAATTTTACAGATCCATTCTCATTACTTTTGAACACACCTCGTAAGCAGTAGATCAGTCGATGACTGCCGAGTGGGCTTGCGATTTATATTAATCCACGAATCTGAAAAGAAACAATAGCTGACTTAGAACAAAGCACGTAAACGGAACTTTAAAGTCACCATGACTTAAAGAAGGTTAAAGTGCTGTCCCGAAAACATTATCCCTCACAACTCAGTCCTCTATAGCAAACAGTATATTACTATTTGATGACCGCTATCCAATCGTTTGTTGAGAAAATGTTTAGCCATAGACACAGTTATAGTTATAAGTTATAGACACAGTTATACATATCTTATGCACAACAACACACATTCATACGTATTGTGCTTGCATCTCACTTGTGGCTCTTCGTTTGAAAATCGAGTAGAATACTTATCCGCAACAAAGATGTAATGTTAAAAAAATCTGGCAGGTTTTTTTGGATGGATTGAGATATATCGTATTCTGCAAAAACATGTTTTAAACACACTGAAAGAAAATTAAAACCGATACATTGGTGGAATGATGTAGCTGACTATTGAATATGAAACGATATATCGCGCATGGTTGAAGCTCTCATCGATTTCAATACCAGCGTTTCGGTGTAAACAAACGCTCAGTTATCAGGATTTATCGTTGGAACATCGGATTGTGGGGAGTTTGCAGAGACGCCTGATAATTTATCGTGCATTATTTCACGTATTTGATCCCAATAAAAACCGATGGCTTTGACCTACAAACGGAAAACCTGACGGTAATAATGTGAGCTGAAAAACGACCTTTTAAAAATCGAAATATACGACTTGAGCAGGGTGTATTATTCGTGATTAAGCAGACTTTCTTACGACGGGTGATGTTTTGGTAATAACCTCTCAAACTGCATAGCACTTCTGTCGGCACTGAATATGTATTTTGTGGAGATCGAATGGTTAGTTAAAACTGTTCGATTTATTTTTTACAGAAATGCGTCTCTCGAACCTTTATCGTGATCTTTATTGCTGTTTGCGCTAGAGTGGCTCATCCTCGACTGATTGAGCGCGAGCAACTAGAAGCAATTGGAGATTGGATAGAAACAAAAGAGCGTTAATCCTTTCTCAACCGGCTAAGCACCCTAAAATCAATATGACAAAAAATAGACTCAACAGAGGCGTAATATTTTGTAGAAATAAAGTCCATAGTTCTAGTAAGAATGATTGAACTTTTAATTAATATAAAATGAATTTAATGGATTTCGTTAAAAATAGGCATTTGATGATGTCTAACATGATATAGAATATTATTTGAGTAGCTACTATAATCGACTTTAATGGGGTGAATATGAGAAATTCAACTTGTGATGACTTCCGTTGTAAATCGGGTTATATCTTATTAACAACACGAATAATGTTTGCTTCGAGATCTTCAAAAATATATGGATTGTTGGAATAAAGGAAAGGTTTTTCAATAACACTTTCCCTCACAGCAGCTATATTTTTTTAACTTTTTGTATTACATAGATGAGTTAAAATATGTTTATCAAGAACTAAACCACTGGTTTCCAATTTCTGTATGTATTACACAACGAATCGTGCGTTTTGTTGGTCGACTACGTTGAAGATAAGTAGAATGATAAGCACACAACGTTCTTTGAAAGAGCAAATATTGTAGAAAATTTGTAATAAGTTCAACGCATTGAAAAATTATGTATATCTCTACCATGTCTTGTCAGGCGCTTTTGAATACAAATATCACATAACTGACAATTCAAAATTATGACAAATAAATTATGGTGGTCATAGCGAGCATATCTCCACACTTATTTTAATTCTCCATCTGATCTCATGAAGGTTGAACATTCAGACGATTAAATCAACTATTTTTTTTGTGTATGGGATAATAATATTTTGTCCACTTACTGCGTGGACAATTATTAAAAATTATTACTCGCAGTGTCCGTATTTTTCCACGCCATTTTTCGTAATTTCAATCAACTCACTACCTTAATTTATATGATTTTCCATTCTTAATTTAATTTAGAATTTAGTATTCTTTTGCGCGCGCGCGCGTGTGTGTGTATGAAAAATTTGGGCCGTTGTGTTACTGTTGGGACTGAGACTCCAACCCGGGACCTTTTGCTTTCCGGGTGACTGCTCTGATCACTAAACGATTTATGTCAAGGTGCAGAATTTACGGCTTTCACCGCAAATTCACAGCAATTAGATGAATACAGAAAAATATTGATATAAAACGTACTCAAGGCGTGCGGTGGCTGACGTCATTACACATCCCGATTTTGGAATATGGACGACGTTAGAGCAAATCAGAGCGATTTGCACCTCGCAAATTTTTCCACACTTATTTATGTCAGTTAGGACAACGACGGGCTTTTAAGGTGATTTGAACGAAATTCAAAATGATTAGGTACTTAAATAAAATTCATACATATTTTTCATTAGTATGAAATACAAATGCTCTAAAAATTTGATATCGAATCACCTATGAAATAAACAAGAAAAAGCACGTTTGAAAGGTCAGTTTTTAACACTGCTAATATGGCAGTTTCACGATTTTTTACTGAATGTATAATGGTTTCTTGTCACATAAACTAAAACTCTTAACAAAAACTAGATACTGGAAATATAAATCCTGAGGTTCCTGATAATGAATTAAATCTTGTATCATGCCGCACATTTGAAGAAGATATTTGATAATAAAGTCCAGGATGAGTCGGTTATCGAATGGCTATCGGAACTAGGTTAAGGACTTGGCATCGTCGCTGGAATAGGGTTACACCTCGACGAGATTGCGCAAGCCATGAACACGCATACGCATGTATATGTAGAATGCATATAAGAACAACCTTGTTAAATATACGAAAAACGAATACAATCAGACTCATATTATTAGTCAAAATATATTGTTTATTTGTGATATAATGATGAACGATCGGTCACATCATTGAATTTCATAGATAGAACTATTATACGTGATTAAAATTAATGAGTAACTGTTTGATATTAATTATTAATAGAATGCTTTATTTATTAGAGAGGCAGGTATGAACCATTTTAAGGTTATGAAAGACACGAGTCACTCTTCGACATATAAGATCAGTTTTGACTATTGTCCATTTTTGGTCCGCGGCGAGTTTAGATTTTCACTGTCGTAAATACTTAATTATTTTAACAGTTCTTCACGGTTCGTGGAAATTGTCACCTCTGCTAATTATTCGAGTCTCGCGTTTTGGCAGGCATTCAAATTGTTTACTCGCAGGGCTGAACGCTTGGTTGCCAAATCCATGTGAGCGCGATGGAACCCGGAGTGTTATACACTATAGCTTTCCTGTTACAACTAATTTTTATAATATACTTTTAAATTGTCTATAAATGATATTTTATTATATCTGTCGGGGAAAGGCGGGTAATATGAAACATTGTAAAATTCCAATATATAGAAATTTATTTTTAATATATAGAAATTTACGGTCAATCATGTACGTTAGTTTCTTAGGAACCGTAAATAACCATATTGATGGCTGAGAATTAAGGCGTTCAGTATTAAACTAAGCGCGTTTTTATTTTTTGTAGTGCAAGAAAATTTCTGACAAGCAAATCAAATATTTAGATATTACAATGGAAGTAAATTACAAAGGATTAGTTTCGTATAATTTATTATTAACCATGTTCGTTTTCGATTTTGCAATTATAGTTAAAGTTATTTTCTTTTTAGCATAGTTCGGAGTTTCTTGCTGAAGTATGTGTATACGCAATATGGAACATGTGGAATGCATTCAATGTGGTACGTGTTTTATATTCCGTGCGTGCGTTTTGTTACAGTTTATTATGTTACATAACATTGTGCTATATTTTTATTACTGTATACACATTATTACTATTAAGAAGAAAGAGTAGAAAGAAAGAGTAAAGATTTTACGTCAGAAACAGATATTTAGTTTTAATAATAGAAGTAAAAAAAATAAAAGTAGAGTTCTTCCAATTTTCTTTATAGGTTTTTTAAGTGTTCCATATTAGGTATGTGGTGCGCGAGAATTTTTAATGATTTTCGAAGTGTTTGCATGGAATAGAGTTAATGTGTCATAACAGTGCAGCCTTACAGGCGGACAGTCGCGCCGTCCGTCGCGCCGCAGTGTATATAAAGCGCATCGGAATTTTGAGTGTCCTATGCCCTCGAACGCATGAAAGTGTGTGTGTCTATGTGTCGAGAAATGCATGACTGGGGCACTGTCTAGGGCACTGCAAAGTTAGTCGGGTATAAGTAGTCGAGAGTGCAGTTAAGAAGTACATCAGCTCAATTCTAAATGTCAACTCTCATCAGCTATCAATAGTTCTAATAGTATTATTATTATTATTATTATTATATATAGCAAAAGTTCGTGCGGAGTTTCAATAGATGGAGCTATAAGCGTCGTAAAGTATTGTCATTAATACTTCCATCTACGTATTATATATCGTTGGAAAGGTGACGCCTTCAGCTTCCATTAAAAAAAAAATCATTCGTTTTCATACAAACTACTTCGAGAAATATCACTTTAAAAACGAGTATCGATAAGGTGCATTTACGGCACGTTATGCTTTAGGAGTTTCGGAAGGGAATAAACGTTGTCGCAGCCGTAAAAAACATTCAGGATGTTTATCAGGATCAAGCACCAGCGAAACGAACTGCGGAAAAATGGTATGCTAAAGTTTGGCGTGGAGAATGTAAACTTGAAGACGAGCTACGCTCTGGTCAACCTTCTGACATTGATGACGATGTTTGCGTACTTTAGTGCTCCATAATCCGCGAATTTCAACAGAAGTTGCTACAGCACTAAACGTTGACCGATCAACCGCTTTTCGGCGTTTGAAAAAGATGGGATTCGATTTGAAACTCGATATATGGGTGCCCCATTTTCTGACCGAGGAGAACAAAATCAAGCGAATTTCTGTAGCCGTTTCTTTACTCAGGTGGCTCAATAACGAGTCGTTTTTGGATCGATTAGTGACAGGAAATGAGGAATGGGTCCTCTACAACAATGAAACAGTTAGCTGAGCATGGTGACGCAATGCCAAAGGCTAGTTTGCACCCGATGAAGGCGATGCTCTCTGTTTAGTGGGATTGCAAGGGCATAATCTATTTCGACTTTCCCCCCGCTGGCGAAACGATTGATTCGGACAAGTACTGTCGCCAATTAACCAATCTGAATCGAGAAATCAAAGAGAAACTTCCGATTTTGTCAAATCGCAAGGGAGTAGTCTTTTACCACGACAACGTCAGACCACACGTTTCGAAAAAGACGCTGCGCAAACTGAAGAGCCTGAGATAGGATGTCCTAACGCATTCACCGTATTCTCCTGATATCGCACCATCTGACTATCACTTGTTCCGGTCATTGCAAAATTATTTAAATGGAAAACTGTTTGACTCTTTGGAGGCCTTAAAAAACGGCGTCTCTTCGTTCTTCGAATCTAAACCGCGCAGTTTTTATAATCGAGGCATCCGTATGCTGCCAGAACGTTGGGAAAAGATTATAGGAAACGATGGAGAATATATCATTGATCGAATGAAGATTTTTGTTTGCCTAATCACTGTGTGACTTTTACTCACAAACTCCGCACGAACTTTTGCACTCACCCAATACATACATATGTATGTGTGTATATATAGATATGGTATATATGGTATATTTTCTAAAAAATTCTTAACGCGACATTCAAAGATATACATTGGTTCAGAAATATCAAACAAGTTCTTAACACTGCGATCCAGCTTTGTAGCAGTCTTAAACAGTACTCGTTACAGGTTATTAACAAGCTCAGGCTTACAATTCGTAGCAAACGCCAGGGACTATTGTTGAAAGGTGCTGTCTTATTGTATAATAATCCGCATGCTACTATCTACACTACTAAAATTCTCCAGATTCCTATATCATCTCATTGCACATTCAAACTGTCACCTGTGTGATCCACTCGAAAAGGGCGTCGTGAGGTTCTCGATTTACCTATGATCAAGAACCGAAGGTAACACCGCATGCGTGGATCTCAGCTCAGTTAAAAATGGTTTTCCTTAAAGACTTGAAAAACTTGTGCAGCGCTCGAATACGTGGGTTGCAGTACTGTAAGAGGTGGGAAATATATATCAACATAAGGTGGTGGCCCAGAGGAGCAATGAGGGAAAACACTAGATTTTTCGTAATATAAACGTATTTGTTCTACGGCAGTTTAGCTTGACTCTTTTTCCCGTATCTTCCAACTAGACTGTCCAAATTCGGCTGCACTTGCAATGCCCTAGACAGTGCCCTAGTTTCGCATTTTCCCATGAACACACACACTTTCATACGTTCAAGGGCCTAGGAATTAAAAATTTCTATGCGCCTTGTATATATTTTTTTATGGTGAGCGACGTAACCGTACGTCTTTAAGACTGCGTTATTCTTAAGATGGATATCTTCTATCCTACACTTGCCGCTTCTGATTCTTACTCTTACAGTACAAGGCAATAGAATGAAAGATGTTATTGTAAATTGTCTATTTTTGTCGAGATAGTTTGTAGCCCCATTGCAAAGGATTATTGATCTTCCCTCGTACATTCATTCTATCTTAATACTACTCGACGCGATGCGCGGATTATCACCTGTGCCTCCTACAATACTGTTATCTGCACATTTTAACGACAGATTTTAATTGCCTTGCCGGGAGCACTCTGTTATATCGTGGCGGCCCTTTAGTTTATTTTTCCACATTTTCCTCGACAAAATCAGTGGAGAGGAATGGAAGGGTGCGAAGGAATATTTTGAATCGATCGTGGATGGAAATGCAGTGGCCCAGAAACGCGACGGGACGAAAGTGCCAGATGGCACGTAAGAGACGAAGGACAATGGTTCTAATGGAACCGTCAGTAGCGGTGCAGAAATTGGATGAAAACTGTGAAGTAGCCAAACCAAATTAAGAAGTCAATTAGCTCGTAACCGGTGGTTCAAAAAAGCTTTTGTTTCACAGCCAGTGTTTAGTAGCCTTAATTGAATGAAGAAATCAACTTGTACATAGTGCTCCAACTTTTTCGTACCGAACATTGTCACCACGTCTTACGAGGAAAAATAAAGTTTTATGCGGGGGGAAGGAATTCTGGATGACATGATGATTATTTCACAGGTAATAACCTAATATGTATATTTTAAAGCTACAGCAAGGATTTCATATTACAGTGCACAACCTTTGGATTAATGTTTTTAATCGAACATTCTAATCTGACTGTAGCTGGAAATATTTGTGTTTTAGAAACATCTCTCATATGTTCGTGAAACAAATAAGGAAATCAATTTGGCTTAAAACGAAATAAATTATAAGGTAATGACGTCTATTTTCGTCTATTATTATAACTGAAAACAGAGAAAGAATGAAATGTTGGGCAAGAAAATGTTTTTGGCCAATAAAGTTTGGAAAGTAAATCAATGTTTAGGAGTTATTGCACCTTTAAAATGTAAATCATACCATAGTTTAATCAAGTCGGAAACGTAAAATATGACAGTACATTAGTGTTCGTGTTTTTTGTGGACGTTCGTACGTCGAGGGTCGCAGATGTCGCGGTTCTCCTCGCGGATATCCGAACTGCCTTTCGAGTCGAGATATCGCTTCGGGAAGATGAAAGCCCGACGAAACTCAAGCACGAAGCTTGGCGCCATGCTGCTGGCCTGGACTATCGTGATTGTCGCTCACGCCTAGGGAACACGTACGTCCTTCGCTACGAAATTAATCGCGCGAACCACTAGTTGGGGTATCAATGGAATCTGGCTTTTTTCAGTATAACGATTGGGTTTGCTATGCTTTGCTTCACGGATCGAGATGTTTGAGAATGTTGAGTAGAGTTCACCGCGTGTTGTAAATACGCGATGGTCGTGATATGTGGGAGTCAACGAGCTAGTCGTCTCGCTACGTTGTTCGGTTAGTGTTATATTCGAAGTGTTTTGCTGAGTGGGTATCTCGGAGCGTCGCTGACTTTAGACTGATGCTTTTGAGACGCCTTGATGTTCAAGAGGGTTCAGCCGGGTCTCCTCGGGCGGAGTTTTAGAGATTTGTTCATTATTACGTGCCTCCTATTGGTTTTCGAAGGTATCTGTACGGCCTCTTTAGAGTGATTGGTCGGTTGCATTTTTAGACAAAACGCAGCCCTGCCGGTTGCCAGATTATCCTTCGTTGACCGTTTTCGAAAGTCAAACGTGACTCAAAACAATAGGAGGACACGTGTGCTGTAGATAGGCGAGAGTTGCGTTTAATTTGGAGGAACACTAGATGTTTTATTGCCTAAGTACCTCCGAAGCGAAGCAGAGGCCCAATGCGTAAAGAATAAAGCGGTCACTTCGGTACCGTTCGACCCTTGAAAAACACGATGATAAACCTCTGGGTTCCTCGCATGACTCTGGCTATTGTTGCGCCGCAACAATCAGAAATATTCAGAAAATATAAAGATTAATCGTAAAACGTCATACATTCTGGAGACATAGTAGTTACTTGCATATATACTGTGCATATAGGAAGTGCAATATGCAAATGCACGATACTGCAATTTAATTCATTTTGCCTATGGAATAACCTGAAAATGTTTATGCGACACAGCGTATGACATACTACATTGAATTATACAACAGTCATGTAATCATGAAGTATGCGATTCTATGTCTTTTATAATGCTAGAAATATTTGCTAAATTATATATAACTTAAATCGTTTCTCGGGAATCAGTTTGTGATTGTAAATTACAAAATATAGCATACGTATAAAATAAAAACATGTGTGAATCACACAATTGTACAAATTACAAAATTGTAGGCATCATGAATAAAAACTGAAATATATTTTTTAATATGATATATCAATCAGTATTCAAAATGACAAGAAGTGTTAAGTCATTTATCAAATGATCGTTTATAAAAAGTAATGTTTTTAGGGAGATAGTAATTAATTTTTTTTTGTTAAATCACGTATTAGAGACATATCAAATAAAGATACCGATAATGTTAAACATAGTAAATTTAAAGGAGAGGATAAAGGGAAGACCAGGCAGTTGGCGCTGATAATCGAGATATTGATTTCCGATAAGTTCTACAAGGATATTGTTCCTCTTTGTCCGTTCAAGAATCTACAATTTATTTTGAAAAAATCTCCTACAAACTTTATTTTTTATTTCAAATCTTGCATTATTTACACATATCCATTATTTTAAAACATATTGAACGTAAGATAAAAGTTATAGTTCTTTCGTTCATGACTACTTTGGCTGATTAGTTGTATTGTAGCGCCCATCTTCAAAGAGATAAAGTAATATTAAGCATAAAATTCTATAAAAATATCCATTATTACTTATTGTAGGCCAAAATTAACTTGTGGAGAGTAGCTAAAGCCTTAGAAGCCAAATTCAAGGACGATAATCTGTGGATATGATAAATGTTCTTCTCTAAGAAATTCTGATGTTATGGATAAGCAGAGTACACAGGTTCCTTCGCAGGGTTAAGCTTTAAAGGCTAACGTATTACGCAGTAAATTTGGTCTCGGGGTAGCCCCCGAGAGAATTTTGGCTTTTGGCTTTTGGCTTTAGGCTTTGATCAACTAACCGGGATTAGCTTCCGACCTCAAATGTTCCATGATGCATATGAGTAAAGAAATATCCCATTTCCTGAAAATTGTAATTACACAGCAATTCATAATTCCTATATAATGATATAACTTTCGATTCCGTTTAATTAAATATTGTTTGACCTCTAATTTATGACGTTGGTTTCAAATTTTAATAACTGTTCAATTAATTCTATAGAGCATTGTTGAAATATACAATTGACAATGTATGCCACAGCACAATTGATAAATTGAATAATTATATAGAATACCATATATATTTTAAAAATTCTAAATGAACTGCAATATAGATTAGTTTTATCTTTTCCTTTTAATATTAATTACGTTACTGTGGTGAGAAACTTAGGACAATTGCATTTTCATGTTATGATATATTATGGATGATATAATTATAGATTATAAATAGTTATATTTTTTAAATTATCACTACCTTCTGTTGAGTGCTATTTAAATTATTTACATCTATTGTATTTATATAATTTTCTATGTTTTCGATTTTTTACTTAAAACGCATTCAAAAAATAATGGAATTATCTTCAATGTGTTATGTAAATAATTCGAAATTATTAGCACTTTTAGTTTTACAGTTATTCAAAGAAGTTAAATTCAAATATAAAGGGAAATTTGAACACGCGTTCGCCACAAATCGTATTGATATAAATGAATTTAATTAATCCTAAGAAAATACTTTTACTATTTAATTCCAGCATTCTGTCACTCGTTACCGGATTTGTTCTCTGACCACAGTCTCTCCTCTGTCTCTGCTTATTTACTCTTTTCTCCCACACCGCACTCAACTCATTCCTCCGATTCTGTTCACTTTGACCTTTAACTCTACTCGATTTGTTCTGACTTCACTGTTCTCTCTTCTCTGGCTAAAGTCAGTTCAATCTGACCTTTTCTAGTTTGTCTTTACGTTCACATCCTTTCACCGGTATACATACATACACTTATCCTTCATGTTAAAAAAAGGTATTAGCAGATTCACTTTTTGTTAAATATCTTTGTATATTCAATTCAAATATCGACACAAAATATGGATTTTGCTGCCTTTCAACATGAGTGGATAGTGTATTTTCTGTGAACTTAAAATGATGTATCAAAACTAATAAAAAAATAAAAGGCAAAATTTCATATCTGAGAAAATATGCTTCTATCTGAGAAACTTTCCTATTTATTTCTATCCGAGAAAAAACTCATGATTCTAATGTAAAGTCTACAGCCACTCGTATCTGTGTACAATGCAACAGTGTGAATGTAAGTAAATATGATAGATGCAGGATCTGGACTTCTCCTCAACATAAATACGCGTTTGCGGGATGATTTGATCGAAGGGCCTGGGTAGCTTAGTGGTTAGATCAGTCGTCCGGAAAGCGAAAGATCCGGGTTTGAGTTCCGGTTTAGGTACTCAACGCCACACATTTTTCCGCGCGCTAACATAGATTTTGTTTATAAGAATCTTTTCTCTTAATTTCAGCAATCAGTCTGGCTCAGTAGTGAACATATGGCTAGTAAAAAAAGCAATTTTACGACGAAAGTACAAAAACTATTGGGTTGTTCGGAAAGTAATTTCGTTTTTTCCCGTCAGAGGACTTAATTACGTTTTTTCGAAACCAACTTCACACTTAAGCCGCATAACCATTATATGTCTTGAGAGCTGA
>JBCFXI010001919.1:0-26012 GCA_038496175.1 Ampulex compressa | reverse complement strand
CCCGCCCCGGGCCGCCCCCCCCCGCGCCCCCCCCCCCCCCCCCCCCCCCCCCAAAGAGCGGGCGATATCGAAAAGAGCACCGCGCGAAATTGAATTTCGGCATAGTCCAAATATGGACCGCGTCATTAGCCGTCAAATACCGGAGTTTTATCTGGAATGGAATACCCGTGTTTACGACCGCAAGCTGCAAAATTGACAGGCAACCGCCGATGCATATTATGGTGATGGAGTGCAGCCGTCGCGCCCTGACCGCACGATCGCCCGAAACCGGCCATTGTATCGGCGGAAAGGACGAGGGAGAACGAGTCGCTTGGAAAAAAAAAAAAAGAGGGCGCGAGGGGGGGGGGATCGGTGCTCGAGGGGGCAGAGGGCGGAAAGAGGGCGGCGGCGAGGGGGTGGAGAAGGAAGAGTTATACAATTGGTAATCAGGGTTCCATTGACGGATGAAATGATATCTGAATGGCCGAAATTAGCGGCAGCGAGCTGTGATAATTGGACGGCGATGTATGCCCCGAATGCGTGCGGTGCGAATGTTCGCCTCTGCCGCTGATTTGCCGTGCGTGTTTCCTCTCGTCAAAGGGTTAAATGCGTGTAAATGTCCGGGCTCGTGGCTCGTGTGATCGCATCACCGCCGTATGTATCTCGATACGCGAAGGGAAACTCCGCGGCGCTTTGGTTTCCATACGCGTACCCGCGCCCTTCCACTGCCAAGGAGTAAATGAGTCGGTGGGATATTTTGGTTCTTCGATGAGAAGACGATGCTTCGTCGTTGTCTCTCAAAAGAGGGAACTCCGTATTTTTCCAAATTACGTTTTGGATTTTTGAGTCTGATCATTGAATGGAATGTGTTTTGTATTACACTGTATACGTGTTTGCAAGTACTATTTCTTTTGTAAATATATCGAAGATCGTGGTGTTGATAATGGAGTTAAATATAAAGTTTATTATATACAGGGAGAGATTTTATGATTTATCTGTCGTTCGCTCGTTGGTATAAATCAGTTGGTATAATCGGCATTAAGTATATAGCTCGAGGATACTTTGTGAAAAAGATCCAGAAGTTATAAGTGAGGTTTCAATTTGGGTAGTAAACGACAAGGATGTAAGGTTACCATTATAAGAGTAGGAAATAATTCATTACATTCGGTAAATTACTTTTTATCAAGCCGATTAGTCCGTTTAAAGTAATCCGCCGACGGATCAATCGAGCACGAACCCTCCACGAGCGCTGTATAAAGAGGATCAGCGCTACTAGTCGTTCGGCCATGACTGCTATTCGAGCTTAGTAATACAGCAAATAGTCTGTTTGCCGAGCATAGAAAAGTATCGATTCTCAGTTTTATGGCGGACCGGCAGTTACGTCTCGTTCTCGCAATAGCGTTTCAAAGACACGATACCCATCCCGTAAAAACCTAAAACGGAAGTCATATAACGGAATCAATCGAGCAATGGCGTTCTGGCATTGTGATTTTAAAGTATTAAGCAAAGACGCGCGTTTCCATGTAAATCCACCGAGGAAAGCAATATCATACAAAGCAGGTACAATTGTCGAACAGAACAAGCATCTACGTCCAATAAAAATTCCAAATTCACAACATTCACAAACAAAAATAAACACAACAGCAACAACATTGTAAATCAACACAACTCTCTACCAAGTGCAACAATACCACGAGCCGCGTTCATGCGTCGCTATAAATCGAAATTTGACGTATACGATATCCAGGGCTGCCGCGCAACCATCGGATTGTTAATCCATTGAAATCATACCGCCACCGCACTCGGCCCCGCTTTTTCCATTCCCTCGTCTTCTGGTGGCGCGCACTAATAGCAATACGAGCCGCGCCAGTAGACGACGAGTCACCTTCATGAGGTATTCCTCTGTGGCGGCGGTGGCGGAGCACGCCTCGCTCTCGGATAATGAAATTAGAGTCGTGTTCCATTTGCGAGTCTTGCGGGGCAATATTCTTCAATTATAGGCGAAGGCCGAGCACGGTACCCGGTGGCGCGTCGCGGATCTTGCAAATACGAAGGAGTGGCGGTAGGGAGGTAAGGGGGGAGGGGAGGTTGGCTTCCGAAGCGTGCTACTTGGAAAATGCGATTGCCGTGGGTTGGGTAGAACGGAGGAAGATGGATGGAGGCCGTAGACGCCGAGATTGTCGTGCCCTTCCACGGCTAACCTCCGCTTCCTCGTCGAAGAAGCGAGGATTCTGTGCCCCCTTTTTAATCCCGCCATACGAGGGCCTCAGCCACCGCTCTCGAGCGCTTATATTCCGCGTCCTCGTGGCCCTCGGCGGCTCGACTGCCACGCGAACTCTCTATACCTCTGGTGGATTTTTCATTATCGTGGCCCGTGCTAAGATCGAGGATCGAGCCGCGTGGTAAAACAGGAGCGCAAACTTATCGATGTTGGAGGGAGAGAGAGAGAGAGAGGGAGGATCGACCAGCGGAAGGGGTTTTCGGTCGAATACGAGGTATTATCGATATTTCGGAATGGCCGCTTGGAGGATGAAATCGGATATCCGTGGGAAGCGTGAGAAAATTTTCTATCCCCGTTGTTCGATAATTCGAGTCGAATCTCGACGTGCCACTGGCGGCGTGAAAAACGAGGTCGATATTTTGTTGATTGCACGTTAGAGGGGAGTCCTGCATATGCAGTAAGGAACCAACACAGAGCATTCGGTAGGAAGACAAATGTTTTCCTCTCGACAAAAGAATGGCGCGGCCTTAAAAATTTATGCGACTGACGATGCGATATTATTCAACGCGGACGATTAATCCACGTTGGGCAACGATGAACAGCGGTAAACCCTCGGCGTATGGTCAAACGAAGCATAGTAGCGGGTGATCGATATTTTTTGAAAGACATAAATACGTCAGTGATATTTAGTGGGATGACACGGTGGTTATTGCATTATAAATCTTACAGTTATCGCGGAAGATAAAACTCGTAGTGGTATGTAATTAATTCTCGGTATCGATACCTCCCTCGACGATTTATTATGCAGCGGGGTATACGGAACACCATCGAACTTTTACAGTCTCGTAAATAGCATCCTCTCGTCTGCTCGATTAATAGTAAGAATTTGTACGGAAGTAGGTAAATAGTCCTCGCGAAACATTTCCTTTGTGAGGGATCTCTTTTTCGAAACACGATCGATACTGAAATATGGAAAATATGCGTGCCCGCGGATGATAACATCGAGAAGGATTAATACCTCGCGTTTTCTCGCCAAACAAGCTGGAAAAGCCTATAAAATTTGAGTTTACGGTTTGTTATTTTTATATCAATTTTATTTCGTATAATACATTTTATAGTTGCCTGTTCAGTTGAAATATAAAAGTTGTTTTCTACGAATGTCTCTATAAAATACACATTTCGTGCTTACATAAATGTTATACGCGACAGTTATCGAAGAAAAACGCTGCTGTTTTTTTTAAGTCCGTCTAAAATAATACCATATTTATGCAAAATGTGTGTGCATTTACCCGCTGCGAAATTCGTTTTTGCGTCGGCCAACGAATCCAAATTGCGTCCGAAAGTTCCGGCAAATTTTAGCGACCGAAAGTTGTGTCACCAAGCTTTTTTTGTCTCTTATTCGCAACCAATACGCTATCGCAGCTTATGCGTATGTGATATAACGGCACGTTCCTGAGCATGACTTCACAACTTGGCTTGAAAATGGGCGTATGTCAAATTCATAACTCTATCGAACGGCTTTTGTTATCAGCGACGACACAAAAGCATATTCGCCCACGCTGTATAACGAACCCGTATAAAAAGCGTTTGTTACGAGCTGACATGGAATTCGTTTTGAATGAGAGTTACTGCACGATAATTTTCTGGAAAACGGGGTTTACTGTGCGCACAGTCGGTTTTTACATTTTGCACGGGTATTTAGGTGTTTGGCTGAATCACGAAGACTGGTGGTGTGAAAATGCACAAAGGAAACACATACGCGAGTGGTGTCGCTAAATGTTGGGCATCACCAAATGTTTCACAAGCTATAGAAGGGATTCCTATGACAAGAATGATTTGTTCCAGAACACTCGATACAGTGTACCAAAGTGTATTTCTCAACTATGTCCGTATGATTGATATGATAGACCATATTCTACCAAAATGCTGAGAAATTCTTTGATAGGATATACGAATTACGTAGTAACAAGGTTGTAAATTTACGCCTACATTCTGTACTAAAATAAACCTAGAAAAACGCAACGAGAACATAATTTCTAAACTAATCGCGAACATTATTAAAAATGTTTTTGAAGCGGTATAAAAGTTTTGAACGATATAACTTATCTAGATTTTGATATTAAATATTTTATCAAGGTTAACGGTGCTACGTACATCAAATAGAATTATTATTTTCCGGGACAACAGTTCGCTAACAAACAAAGACCACAATGGCGTTAAAATATAGATAATATAATTATCTCTAGAAATGCGGAAGAATTGTAACTGGAAAAACACATATCCAACGAGGACACAGCAACGGAGAGAAGTAGGTTAAACAACTGGGATTTTAATGTTACTTCATGCGAAAACCGAGTTTGCTGATGAAACTGTACCGTGCGGAATCGCAATTTCTCTACTCTGAGATCGTTATAAAGCATGCACAAACCGAATGTAATACAGATAATCCTGTTTTTTGAAACAAGAATATGTACAGAAATCTTATATACCATGCTCCACATAGTTACGATATTATCTTCCTTCATTAGTGAAAGTATATTTTTTAATTCATAAAAACAAAAGCGCACGAGGATAAACATATCATAGGAAAATACATTTCTACGTCCATTACTTTTTTGATACACGTTTCTTGACCAGATTAAGTAAACTTTTCGCAGCTGTACAAACCGTATATATACTCACATTGTCACAAAGGGTCTATAAAGTATTCCTAAATTATCTCGAATCTCACGACTCATATACATGCCTCTCAGCTGTCGCGCGAATAAACTAAAATCCAAGCACAACGAATAAATCCAATTAACGCAAAATATATACATCACGCTACATCAGCACAAAACGCAAAAGAATACCCTCCTCAAATGCATCGACGCCTGATCCTCAATAAAATCCTATCCTCACCACTTTTATCGCACGAACGTCATCAGAATCGCGAGAGTCCGAATCGGCGCTCTTCCAAAATCCAAAATCAAAATAGCGCTTAATAATCCTCTGTTTCATATACATACATCCTCACACACACACACACTTATTCCTCTAGTTTCATCAAACATCACGCGGCCATTCGACGGCGCAGTCAACACAAACTTCCACCCATTCACGCCCGACTGCGCCGTATTTCGCGGCTTCGCCATTTTCGGTGTCTGTCCACGCATAAATTTCCCCGTACGTGTCGCGCCGGCCTTTTCCTACGGGCCGCGGATATCCAATTGCGACTCAAAGGCCGGCGTCAGATTTTCCGTGAAGATCGCGGCCCGGCGCCGCTGCGATGGAATTAATGCAAAATATTTTTTAACAAGCGCGTCGAACGGGCGCGGGATCGGGATGAAGAACGGAAAAAACGAAAAGGGGAGAAAGGGGGGAAAAAAAAGAGCTGCACCGCCAGGCGAACAGGCGATGGCGGGTGGGTGGGAGGGGGGGCTTAATTAAGCAAGTTTGCCAGCGCGTACGTGCCGCCGGAACCGCCGAGAAAAGGCCCGGCCGGCGAATGGAGCCGGCCACATATATTCCTGCAATAATATACGTAAGCACAGCACGTAACTGCGACGCAACGCCGGGAGAATGGCGACTGATTGCCACGCCGTGAGAATTTAACGCGAGATTCCACGGGAATTTCGCGCGGTGCGTGCGCCCGACGTGTAAGCCGGCCGCGTTTATAAGCGCGCTTTGCTCTCGCATCGCATCGCACGGTTTTTGGCCCATCGAGGGGCGCGAAAGTTCGCGGCATCGGGTTTAAAAATTGACGACAGAGGAGGCATTCCGCTTGTTTCGCCCCGGATTATCCGCGTCGGGGATCATGCCCGAGGGATCTTTTGAAGCGCAGGATGGATGATCGGGATTTCTGAAGGACGCGATTGCGACGATTGGAAATTAATTAGGCGTTGGTTTACTCAAGGTTCGATGTATTTATACGTTGATGATATATTTACACGAATGTAGGATAAATTTTAATGCGCAAAGTGTGTATATAGACACCCGTCTCCATATATCCGTGAAATGTGGAATACGAAAACGTTTTCTGTTATGTACATAGAGTAGAGGAAATTGTAAGGAGGGACGTGTCCCTATTCCCTTCCGTAAGAATTGCAAGAATTTACACCTCTCTTTTGCACGTCGTTAAGTAAGGTATAAAGAAGTTCCCTAGATAAAGATTATTGTCGAGTTTATACGAGGCTATTCTCCTTCAAAACTTCCCAGAAGGATACCCTCCCTCCTTCCGTTCCCTCGCACGAGCGTCATAAGCACATCCACGCCTCCCTCGCGCGCGATTAAGCGGGATATAAAGCAAATATCCCATAAAAAAGATCGCTCTTTATCGTCAGCCGAGAGGTCCGAAATAAAGATCGCAAAGGCCAAAGAAAGCTGGCCCTTTAATTCGCAAGGCGTCTCCGAAGTAAACTGCACATGTGCAAACTGTCCGTTATATGGGCACAGTAGCAAAACGTGGCGGCTGAAAAACGTCCGCTCGCTCCTACAAAGAGAAACCGGAGTATTCGCGGTGTGCGCAAATTTCAATTATTCGCACAAACGTAATCCGCGCTGGCAAATGCATCCCGGCCGCTGCAGCGCCGGCCGAGAGTCGTAGGATCGAAGCCCGAATAACAATTAATTCGATTTACGCGGCGGCCGGCCGAATTAGGCGTGAAAGGGACAGCGGTTTTCGAAGTGCGCGGACATGTGTCCAGGGTCGGTGAGAGCCTCTCGATTTATCGCGCACGTTTTGACACCGGAGCTCGATACAACGTGCATGTCCCAAGACCGCAAACTCGTTGGGTGCGCGCCGGTCACGATCTCTTCTCGAGTAATTTTTTTTTTTTTTTTGCACCCGCGTCGAGTCCGATCTCGCAGGATCATCGTTGTCGATGCGTGATTCGGATACTTCAAACCGTCGAGCTGCGCTGGACAACGCTGGGGGACCTGGTCATTTGTGACCTGTGCTGACAAAGGGGCGCAGGGTGAAAGCTGCGATGATTTCGGTTAAGCGGGGCTAGTTTATTCGCTTCGAGGAATTTTCGAATAAACCCTCCAGCATCGATTTTGCCAATAAAATTAGAAAATGTACATGCGCATTGGTACATGTTACAAGATACAGTTTCTTAACACGTGAACTATGTAAAGCAGTACAGGAAGCTGGTAGCAAGTGCTTTATACCTGAGAATACTGTATCTTTAAGGAAAATCATAATCAAGGTACAATACAAGACCACGCAATTACGTATACTCTATTATAAGTACATCCGTGTTGGGAAGGGTAATAACTTTTTGTAGAATCATATCTCTCAATCCAGATACCCTTGTTCATTAACCCTTGGCGCTGCTATTAGAGCCGGCTGTATTCTCCGCTTCTCATTATTTTCTTTTTTTTTTATAAATGTTAAGCCGTATACAGCGGGTTGAAAACTCGCGCCTTTTTTCCACGGAGCAGCGGTCGTTCGCCCATGAGAATTTCAGTTCTCATAATTGACCTGCAGGGTTTTCTGCGCCTGGCACGCTAATGAGCGGTATTGGCAGCCCGTCTAATTTATCCGTGCCAGTGCGTGTGCTGCTGTCGCTGCCGCTACCGTTGCACCACGTTCGATCGATTATCCGGCTTAACCGCCGCGTAATGGGCAAGGTGGGTTACGTTACGGGGTATCGGACCGCCACTGGAACTGGAAGGGTGCATCGTGCGAGAGGGTGGAGATTGCACAGAACGGCACTGACCACGTATGGAGAAGGCTGTTCTACTGGCTGATCCGCACAGGTGCTATGCTAAAGTACGTTACCGGTCGAAAATCGGAAAAAGTACCTGCAACGTGGAAAGGGTGTAAGGAACGAGGTGCATCGAGGGAATAAAGTTTAATCCGCGTTCATACCAGCTTAATGCGTTCAACTCGTAACGATGAATTGGAGAATATTATTTCTCATAATATAAACGGTGAAAATGGGATGGACAAAGAAGTCTGGAATGCGGTATTTGTTTAGGATGCAATTGCAGAGTTACGTGGCTAATGGGAGTACTTATTTAGGATAAAGAGTGCTGCTCATTAACTTACGCTAGGTAAGTTAATTTTATGGTGGTTCGTAAGATTACGGTTTATATTAAATTGGTGAAAACGCGCATGTTCAATGCGCAGTAGGTGGCTTTTCAAGCAACGTCTATCATCCTGCAAGAAATAGGATGTTTTTCTAGTTAATCAACACTAAGTTGTAGAATAACCGGTTATGTTGCCCCAGCGGAATACCATTGAAATCTCAATGACATGACGTACGAGGCGGGGAATAATAGAGAGCGGGAAGGTAAAGACGTGGGTGTTCTATTTGGTAGAATACACTACGTTGTACAGCAGGAATTTAGGGGATATTATTAGAGCACTATTAACATGCCACGCGTACAAGAACGAAGATAGCACAAATCGATAGCGTATTTCCATCCAGTGCAATTGAAGAATCCATACGTTATGGTACAGAAAAATTCAAGGGTAATAATCGCGACCTCGGGACAAACCTTAACAAGGCTATAACTATCCACGAGCGACGATCCATTGCGCTCTCCCGATCCTCAAAAATGATGATTTAATGGCGTGCTAATAATTTGCTTTAAACGCCCAATACGCTTAAATAAACACGCATAGAGCTTTTGCGCGATAAAAAGGTGTACAGTTCCACGTGACTCAAAGCCTCGTCAAACGAAACGTAATGCACTTTGTTCTACGATCGTACTCGGATAAAAGGTGCGCAAATGTTAATTCGAATAAGCACGCAAATTGATTACATGCTCGGGCCGATAAAGCGTTAAATATTCGTAAGTTAATCGGAGCAGCAGCTTGAATGCCAATAGCGAGTATAAATTATTTGACAATCAAGGAAATTACATTGAAACGCGGCACGATTCAGTTTCAGGTTTAATCGGCGCCCTTACGTCGTTTAGCTACGCGGCCGGGTAAATAAATCTTATGAATTCACTCGCCGAGGATCAACCAGCACTCGTGGAGTCGCGAAAAATGAAGGCTTGGAAAATCCTCGTAGCGGTATCCTTGAAACAGAATCTCACGGGCGTGTACGTTTTTCAATGCGGCCACGACGACTCTGGCGCAGCCTAATTATTCGGCCTGAAATACTCCGGCCGAATATCCATTCAGCATATTCCGGGCGGCAGGTATTGCAATACCAGCCTCCTAAATGCGAAATAAATCGCTCCTCATTTCCCTTTCCGCGCTCGCAGATATGCGCATTCACTTAAAATTCTGTCTTCGTACCTTCGCCACAGGCCCGTACTCGTCGGATCGAGCGCCTCGTTCAGCGAGACGTCGGCGTTATTAACGAAGAATATCCGCAGCCATTTGTCGCGCTGCAACCAGACTTCGCGGAGAATCGTAAAACGCAATCGCCAATGCTATGCCGATTTACAGTCGATGTTCTGCTACATTGTGTTTCAGAAACGATGCACCTTTCGTTTACATTTTTTCTAGAGTCCTTTTATTTGTACCAATAGGAATACTTCTTATTAATTATAAATGTAACTTATTATTATTAAGTGTTATTTTGTTCTATGTAGTTTTTCACTATAATATCTTACAGTTCTAAGATGCAATTGTCTATAGTTAATTTAGTATTAATTAGCACGATGCGAGTTGTATCAATTTATACGTACCTTGTCTCATGACATACGCTCGATGTGTGATATATTTTCGCGCATGATCGCATTCAACGTGAAGAATATAAACCGCCAATACAATAATCGTGGACTGCGATAATTTGCATTTCCCGTGATTACATACAAATGATCGTAACGTAACCCGATTTTACCCGCAATTCTGTTCATCCCATGACAACATTTACACCTAGTTTATTAACGGTTTGATTCATAATACGCCCCTCGATCGATTTCCTTCATTGCACCTATACCTTATACCCTCTATATGCAATTCGTTACAGCAAAGTGTTACATTTCAATCCACGGTGCTCCCTTTCAAAAGTTTAATCGTGTAATCGGGATTACAATCATCCTCGATCCAGAGATCGGTTCCCCCTTTGATCGACTCACGGCTTTGACGACGGTACATCGAGGACTCTAACAATGCGATAGGCCACCTGTGATGGGGGAGGGACAAAGTTTTCCTCGGCGCCGACTTACACATTTCCATATCGACGAGCACCGGAGCATAACGCAGGACGACAAGCCGTAATCTCGTGGATATTGCCAGGTGCGCCATTTGTGTCATTCCCTATCAGCGTCATTGGTCGCGCGGTCCCTAACGTCGCAATAGCGGGAACACGTGTCTCGCACTTTCTCGATGACAGTCAGCAAATCTGTCGCTTATATTTAATGCATCGCCGCATGGCCCCTCGTGTCAGCGACTCGTCGTTCATCGCTTCAGAGCAGCGCGATGCGTGGTTGAAAGAATAATGTAGGCTCTGCTGAGCGAGGCCCGTCTCTCCAGAGGTCATCGAACCCGGATAAACGAAGGACCATGCGATGAATACGCCTCCGAGCACAGCTCCGCGAAGTTTCGAAAAATCGCGATTTTCGAAGCCGCGGCGCGATTAGGCGGCGCTATTGAATTCTATTCGAATCCCCTCTGTCCCCCGCCGATCGAGATTCGCAAATACAAAGGATCACACGCGGCCGAAGAATTTCCCCCCGTACGTTGATCCCGCAGCGACCTTTGAGAATCGCCCTGCATATTGCACGAATAACGCCGTTGGTGATACAACGGGGAGAGATAAAAAAAATTCCGGCCCCCGGTGAAATCCACCGCGACTTTCTCGGTATTTCATATCGCGCACCGAGTTTCGAAACTTTTTTTTTTTTTTCGGAATTTCGGCCTAATTAATATGCTGCACCTCGGCATCCGCGGAATTTTTATTGCAGACCGGATTCGTATATCGCGCACGGGGCAGGTTAATCGAGACGAAGGGGATTTTTAGCTGGCCCTCCCCTTCGGTGAGACACTGTACGTGGATTTATCTCGATCGAGCCTTCTCTACCGACAGAGCGGGATACGAAGGCAGAGCCTCGTGGCTCGCGATCAAGCCTCGAATTACTAATTTACCGATTCGATGGTAACTATGCCATATGGCCGCCAGCGGAGGCGGCCGATCGGACGAAAAACGCGGCCGTAATTGCGGCGAACCCCACGTTGATCCGCTGGCGAGCCTTCTTAATGGCCACGCCGTTGCGTGCCACAAAGTACACTCGAAAAAGACCGATAATCGGTCGTTGTTCGAGTGAAGTTCTTTCGCGTGTAAAAAAAAAAAAATTGGGGGAACCGTAAGTAGTCTTTGGCAGTGCCAGCGTGGAATGAATTTCATTGGAAACGCCGAACAGTGCGCCGTATTGGGCCAAGTATACTTGACATGGAAATTCAAGGTAAAAACATGCCAGTACGTTTTTCCTCAACCCTATTCTACACGGTGTGTGTCGTTAAATATATAAAATTATCATTCTTGGATAACGAAGAATAATAATATTCGTCAGATTTGCGCACAATTTCTCGCAGTTTTGTCTGCGCGTAACTTAATTTCGTGCTACAATCAAGAATTTGGTATTACATTAAAAAAAGGAGACCAAATTCTTAGATTCAAAAATATATTCAAGATACATAGAGGATTTAATTTTGCAATTGGAAAATATCCTTTTCCACGCGCCAGCTCCGCTCACGTTTTTCACGAGTAATTCTTCCAAGGTACGATCGCGTATCCATAATATCATTTCCACTCTTCAACGGTAAAGCTCCTTCAAAAGGGTGTCCTTGTGAAAACGGGGAATATTTATTGTGCGAAAGGCGGGGCTCTCCTTCTCAAAGAATCTCATGGGCATAGCCGTTGCGTAAGGCGGTACGTTAGGAGACACGATTCTTTGAACGGATTCTCCAACGTGAGCGATATAGCCCCATCCCCGCCTAACTAATAAAATAGCCATTGTACGAGAGCCGTTCAAACGAAAGCAATTTCTTGCTTATAACTTATTCATGACGGCCCGCTTCGTAATCTCCCGATATTAGTCCCGAACGATATGAATCTTCAATTAACTTAATTAATGTTCCTTTGAGCGCGCTGCATTAAATTATTCACCATTCGTCACGTAAAGTACGCGATAGTGGGCCAACAATCGGACGGTATTAATGGAGAAATAAATAGATAGGAGGCAATTACATTTTCTTCCGGTCGGCCCGTTCGACCTTCTCCTTTCCCTTGGAACGATCATATTGACGCGCGAACTATATTACGGGTATAGAACATCCTCGAAAGCGGGCATAATAATTTAAAGCATCATACCTTGATATTACGATACATTTTTTAAAACTTCTATACACCCAGATGTCTCCTTAATCTTTGCAACCAATGGCATTCGGGATGAGCATTGTTCGATATTAAACAATAATGTATCCATGACATACAACGATCGACACGATTACAAAACTCGATTTCCACAACAAAGTGAGAGAGTATTTAAACCTTCTCTTGTATATTCAAATATCTTACTCGAAACATGGTATCTTAGTCGCTCAAGTGCTCTTTCTGCTTCCACCGTTTAAATTACACGCGTTAAATATTCCCACGAATCGTAATGACGCAATGAGAACACCGTGGTGTACACTTTTACCAATATCCTTACCCAACTTGCGGCGCGGCATCCGAGCAACCGGACTTACCAGCATGAGCGATGATTTCCGTATCTGTCTCACATTTGTTTTATCTCCCGAGCCTGTACTCTGCATCGTCAAAAAATATTAAGCCTGCTCCCTGCCCCGCGGCAAATCTCGCAGGGACAGTTCCTCAAGGGATGACATTCAGAGACGGTGTTGCCCCGACTCGCCCCAAGTCGTCTTTCCGACATTTTGATGAGGTGGGATTTGGCTGGGAGCCAGTGCAAATGCCATTCTATCTTACTCTCTCTCCCCCCTCTCTCTTACTCTCTCACTCCCTCCCTATTTCTCTCCTCTTCTCTCACCCTTTTTCCCTATTTCCCTCTTTCTCGTGCGCCCCTCAGCCATTGCCCTTCTCTCCCCTCCTTCCCTCCACCGAGTGTATCCCTCTCGTTCCTCTAGGTACACCGATTCTCGTTATCGTCGAGCTACGTTTGTTTCAACTCGTAAATGCGACGCGGTAAGTGCCGCTTAGAATAATGCGCTTATATTATTCTAGGCGTTTTCAGTAAAGCATTATGTTGCGAAGGCACAGGGCCTCGTCCGCGGCATAATTTCTCGTTACCGGGATTTATTTGAGGAGGAGTACGTATCGTTGCCTCCGATATTGCGGGTTTGGAGGTACGTGAAATAAAGTAAGGACTCGGTGAATAATGATTTGAAGTTGCGTAGTAGGTGTGTGAATTAATGTTCGTGATTAAAATTGGGCGTAAAAAATGTATAAGCGTCGATGTTGAAGGTAGCTCGTCGCTTAACATCAGAATTGTGGTCGCTTATTGGTTTTATCCTGATTCAAATGGTACACTTATATTCGTTACAGCCTACAACATCTGCTTTTTCGAGAGATATTAACGCGCAGACAAGTAAGAGCACCAGTCTCATTATATAAAGCAACAGTATAATTATTTTGATCAATTTCTTGTAAATAAATGCAATTCCTGTACACTCACGCACAGTGCATTTATCTTCTCCGGTACGAATATCGACCATAATCGGATTCGTGGGAAAACAAGAACTATCGCTCGATAAATTTTGGTTTTGGCGACTTTATCGATGTTTGTTCATCCACCGCCGCCCAATGTAAGTAAATAAAACTTTAATAACGCGACGTACAGCACGGCCGAAAAACCCTGACTTCTGTAGAACCGTCGAGAGTACGACCGGCGCCCTGCACACCATGGAGATTAAACGCATAGAACCCCCCGAAACGTCGAAACCCATTCGTAGTCCTGAACGTGTAGCCCCGCTAATCCGTTGGACAAAGAAGCATAATTGAATTAAGCGCGACGAAAATCTCATTCGATTCCGGGCCTCGTTTATTTAGCATGGTAAGCGTTAGCGCCGATTACGTCTCGCGCGCGCGCGAGCGCGTAAATAACGATGCAGCCCAGCCACGTGCAAAAACGAGAGGGGAGGGGGGGGACTCGATAATCCCCGAAAATCATTAAAGCGGCTCGAAAGGGGTGAAAGATCGTAGCCAGGCCCCAAAGACGCCGACTGTTTTATTGCGGCTTAATCGAGAAAGTAACCGCGGCGCCCCGCGAGGCGAAATCATTTTTTCCAGGGCGATATTAGCACGCCGACACGTGTCGGCGCGATTTGTCAGCGGGGCTCGCGGTGCAACTCAATCGCGGTGAAAAGGATCCGGGCGGACAATGCGCGTCCCGTTCGAACGCCGCCTGCAATAACGACGGCCGGATTCGGCTGCTGGCGGAGTTTCCCAAATACGCGGGCCACGTGTTCGAGCGGCAGCGTCCGTAATGATCCCGGAAAATTTATTGGCCCAGGAATAAAGACGGCGGTACGCGGCTCGATGCTGGATCGAGAGGGACGGAAGATGCGCGATATGGAGGTACAGCGATGACTAACGTCTCTCCCACTGCTGGATATGAAAAATATTTCAGGTGCGTGTCTCGCTCGCGATGTGGTGCTTTGGGTGCTGCAAAGGGGAAATTTGATTTTTTTTTTTTTACCGAGGGAGCGATTGTTCGATGGATACATGTATATGTACTGTACAATGACGCGATGATTTTAGATTCTGATATAGTACCTCAGCAGAGGACATGGAATTTTTTGTGTCGATCGCTCGAAGGCAGAAGTAGACTCATCGAAGCCATCGTGGAGTGACCTTCTGTGCGCGAAAGAAGTTCCCAGGGACCTTTGTAAGAGTTCATCCCGAGGGGTCGGCCGAAGATCGTGTCTGCGTCGAGTGCGAAAAAAAGCGTCGTCCGAATGGCTTAACCGATAATCATCGCTAAGGAGGCCTCGAGTAGGGCCAGGAGGACTAATAGAGCCATCCCCGGCGTCGAAGCGCGCCGATTAACAGGGCAGTTTGAAACTTCGCTCCGATTTTATCGGGAGAAGGAAGCCCATTTCTACCCCCGACAAGAAACGTCCGTCTCGCCTGGGGGTATTAATCGTTTCGCGCGAGGATTTGCGGAGCGTCAAAGAGCGCCACTGAATCATCCCTGGGAGAAGCCCTAGTCCCGCGACGTGTTCCCAGATCGCATCGGCGGATAATGATCTAAGTCAGGAGCGACAGGCGCAAGCTGCACCACGGGCAACATTGGCGACCTAAAAATTTTCGAGCTTCCCACATAAATAAGAATATTAGCGATTCGTTCTCAATATTTTCTACGAACTCTCCATGTACAAAAAAAATTGTGCTTTGTTCCTACTTACATTCTACTTACATCGATTTTTATTTTAACTCAGATTAATTTCAATACAGAGAATACACTGGAAGTATTCCATCTCTGTAAGTGTGAAAAAAAAAAACAGTACCACAACCAGACATAAAAAGAGAACACGCATTGAAGCAAGAGCAAAATATATATACATGGAAATAAACATAAAATAAAAATAGAGACAACCGATATTTAAAGAAAAATCATAAATTTTCTTAATGGCCCCTCGTGTTGGTCGGCCCTGATCTAAATCCTAGGAGAAACGCGATCCGCATGGACGAGCCTCGTCCGTCGGGTATTACGAAGTGGGGGACGATTACCGTGGATTTTCGTGAATATATTTTCGGCGGGGCGATAAAATATGGGATGAGTTATGGGCCAAGTGGGGGGAACGGCCACAGAGGGGAAGAACAGAAGGAACCCTGTCGCGTGGCGCGCAGGATACATCATTGCGGTAGAATTTATTGGCAGAACGACTGGCACCGATTACCGATTGCACCCGCTCCCAGAACTTCGGCACTCGATGTCGTAGCACCGGGACTGGCCTGATCATCGGTTGGATAAAGAAGAAGCTTCGATCGCACGGCCTTCAGCCTCGAAGCTTTAAGAAGAAAAGTACTCCCGGAACGTGCGAGGAAAATGTGTGGAATCCTTTATCGCGGGACTTTTAGTCGATGGCCGATTAGAAGGATCGTGGAAATTGATGATTCAAATGTGATTAAGCGAGAGAAGTCTGCCGGGTGCGTGAGTGGTTCAGGTCGTAAACTTATGGTTCGCTTTAGAAACTGAAGCGAGGAACTTTAGGCGGCTAAGATCACTTACGAGAATGTGTGCAGTACGTGCAATGTGTGTCAGGAAGTCAGAAGCAAATAAACCTGTACATATTCTCGTAAATACGCTAATTATATGCACGCTGATTCGAAAAACGCATTAAATAATCAACCTTGAACCTAATATCCACCTTTTTAAATCCACCGTTTAAAATCAACTTCAAACTATGTACACATTTGAGTTAACTGAACACGGTATATTCCTTTTGCGAAGGATCAAGGAAAGAAACGATACCGATCACAGTAAGTTATAACGGACGCGGGGCAAATCTCGACATTCAAATATTCAAAAAACGTCTCTCGTGACCATGTTCGAGCGCACTCCGGCCAATTAGGTATGCGCATCGGGCCAAAACAGCGAGCTGCGTAAGATAACAACGTGAAGGAACTTCGTCGAACTTTCTGCTGGCTTGAGGAGCGAGAGTTTAGCCCAACCCCGTCGGCGTCAACAATACCGTAACTCTTCCAGTAGCCCGACGACGGTAATGATTCTGAACAATTCCCGTGCTCCTGGCATTTATGAAAACAAATCAGCGCTATTGCGTCTAATTCGCAGTTAACTTCCTGCCCGTAATTTGTTTAATGTCTGGCCTCGACGATGGGATTGCCATCGAGCATCGTGCTCGATCAAGTTGCTCGTTCCTTCCCCAGGCCAACCCGACGTACGATATCCAAAAGTTACTCGACTGCCATCGGGGAAAAAGCGAGGTGGAAGAGATCGCACCAAATTACACGGTGATAAGCTCTACGTTCTTTGGCAAACATCCTCGTGGCAAGGAAATCGCGCGGATCGTGAAGGACGAAAAGAATGGATAGTAACGTAATCTTGCTGTAAGGCTCTTTATAACGCGATGCTTCGTTCTTGCGGAGCATCCATGCCATTATTGCACGGCACAATCTTACGCTGTAATTGCGCTCATCCAAAGTAACGTTGAGAGATGCGCGCTGAGCAGGGGAAGGAGAAAAAAGGAACGTAGGCCTTCGTCGGATATTTGGAACGTAAATGCGCTGCCGCTTAGCCGCTGGATGTTTGCGGGTATTTGTTCGCAACGTAATGCCTCGGATGCATGAACTTGGGATTGCATTTGTCCATGGAGAAATGGACGTTGCATACTCGCGGCAGGAGCCGTTATATCGTCGGTGGCGATGCGGCGCAGAGAGTCGACGTAATACAATGTAAAATATGGCAGGTATACCCAGCCCGCCTCGTGTTCTAATTACGGCGTATCGTCTGCCGTCCCAGTTGAGGGTACATGCATCCGGTAAATGGGAAATTAGTGAGCAATACTTATTAATCACGCGTAATCAAAACGGTAACGCGTATAATTAATTAATACCAGGATGACTGCAATTCGATTCCAACGTACCGGCGTCCCACCGCGAAGATATCATCCGTTCTTAACGCCGCTTGGATTTGGAAACTCGGTCACGACATTAGCGACTATGGAACTACGAGCTGTATATCAGTTTTTAACTATTCGTACTTTAGAATAGGCGATTAAAGAATATCCGAGACGTCTATTGGAATTCTTCCATGTCAATCGTTTCATGCTGAAAACTAGTAATGCATTAAAATTGGCAAGGACAGTACTTTGAGATATTCCTTCTTGGAAGTCAAGAGTCAAGAAGATAATGGTACAAGTTTCTTCGAGAAGACATCCTTTTTCCTACGACACTACTTAAGAACACGGTTAACTTATTTTTCATTTACGCAATACGGATTTTCTTATAATACAACTTCTCGGTAGGATAGCTTACACTCGAATACATAAGTTATATTTAAGGGGGGCAACCTTTGAGAGGGCCGTGTCTTCCGCCCTTGGGGGCAAATTTCCAATTTACAAACTCTAGGTTCTCCTAACCTTAGAGATAATACCCGGCAGGGAAAAAGGGCGAACGTTCGCAAGTTAATTTAATTTAAACTTAAACAAAGGACGGGTTTATCCACCGCAAAACGAAACCAGGTGCCGCCGCCTAAGCGAGGGCCTTATCTTCCGCGATGCTTACTCAGTAAGCACGGCTACGTCCATTTTGTCGCGTCTACCTGCCTCATTGCGATCCACATACGGGCGCAATGTTCGCGGGAATATTCTTCATCATTAAGAGGATTAAGGTCGTTACCGCTGAACGTCAAACCGTTCCGCCCATCGCTGGCTCGGCCCTAATTGACATGACAGCCGGGAGTAAAGCACGAAGTAGACTCGTGCTGGATACCGTACAATTTCTGCCCCGCACTTTCGAATGTCTTTTACTCTCTGAAAATTTCTTACTTCAAGGACGTAAGGGAAAATGATCGAGTAACGAAGTTACCGCACTCTGCGCAACTTGTTGGCAAGAATGCGAGAATAATTAGAGTTCTCGATGATCATTTGCGTGGGAGTATGGTGCTACTTCAGGAAGCTTATATCCACGTGAAATCGATCAACATTGGTCAAAGCTACTTCATATTCGACACTGTGATTTAAGTATTGACAGATCTTAAATCGAATCGACTCGACGAGGACCTTTAACCTTACCCTTATAATCCTCGAAAAGAATTTTATAACATCACGATTGACACGTATGAATATAAAAACATGTATATCTACCAGCAAGTTTATGCAAATATGCAAGCAAAGAATTAGGCGCCTTAATATGACTGTCCCATAAAACGCATTAAATCCTAGAATTTTCGTACGCGGCTCGTGAGAGTTTTAAATACACAATACAGATATATAGAGTTACCGTGGTTTATTTGTGATTAACAGCATTTAGCGATGCCGCACGAACGCGAAAGTTGGTAAAAATGAAGATGACGAAGAGAAATGGGAAGTGGGATTCGCCTCGGCAGGGAAGAGTACGCGGCGCGGCGAAAGGGATGAAACGAGACAAGGGTGACCATGGAAAATGGACACGGCGAAACGCAGGTGGGGAGGAGGAGGGATTTCGACAATTTTTTACAATTCGCTTTGCGGCGACATATGCCGTTTAATTCCTGGGGATTAAGGACGAATCAAGTTTATAAGGATTTATGGTCGGCCTATACGTGCATCGAACTTCTCTCTCCCTCTTCCTCTCTCGCGCACGGCACACGTAGTCGGTCTAATAAAACCGGGACGGGGCTCGGCCTCTCGTCGTCGAAAGACCGCAGACCGTATTTTACCGCGGTATACACAAAGAATAACGACGTTTGCAAACGAGAGTGTTGATTACGGATGGTAGAAAACAATGGACACTTATTTACAATGAAAATCAAAGGTGAATAAAGAGATCGCGGGCTTGACGCATAATTACACTGTTGTATTGTTTCCACTCGCATTGTTCTGGAAACTCTATTATATCTTGCGTATTAATCGCCGATCGATGGCCGTGCCATTTGTAGGACGACTGTACGTTTTGAAATACCTTTTTGGCCACGACTTTGTTGTACGTCCAATTTGAACCGCCCATTCACCCTGGCTCGTAACGTGACCCGGATCATTGCCAAAAATGAATATCGAAGCGAGATAAATAAATCGGATATCATTTTCATAATAGTCCTCTCGAGCTTAATAATCTTCGGAATTTCCAGCGCTTCCATAAGCGTTATAAATCCTGACTCGAAACAGCTTATTTGAAAGCTTAAAAAAAATACACATGCACCCATAACACGCTCCGCGAAAAGAATCCAGATTCGGCGTCATGAAAAAATGAAAAGTCAACAGCCACGCGAGAAAACTCGTTCCTCCATCGATCTCCCTCCCGCTGTTGAACTTCCAGCCCGATAAATCCGAAATTATTAGGGGGCGAATCCTGGAGGGGGTGGCGCGAGCGGCGAGACATATCGGCGTAAGCTTTGTTTAAAGTAAGAGAGCGGGAAAACTTTGGCGCCCGCCGAGGATATAAGGCCGGGCGTGCACCAAACTCTTTTATTTGAGTTCAAATTAGCCGCCTCGATGCGGTTTAAGAATGGATGTTACGGAGTGCCTGCCGTTTCCCCGTTCGTGCTTTGTTTAGAAATCGCGCACTTATACCTCCGGTGCCCGCTAACTTATTCCCCGCGTTAGCGTAATTGGATCAGCGAGAATTACGGAAATTCGCTTTCAGCCAGGCCGAAGGCGGCAAACGAAGAGCACGGATCGGCGTATTCTTAGCCCCCCCCCCCACCCCCAGGCCCTTCCTCCTTCGGCCAGCAACGTTGGGAACACGATACACAGATTAGATTTTTACTCACCCTCGAAGACTGCGAGGAATTTACTTAGCTTCGACTGGTTAAAGGTGGAAGACGAAGCGAGAGAGATCGGCCTTCAGGGTAGTTACATCGATCTCTGTGTTCGATAAAGCTGCACAACGTTTTCTCGCCTGTGCGCGTGTCATTTATTACGGGATTTTGATTAGAGGTACTAATAGAAGAGGTTTAAGCGGAATCATTGCTCGCTTAGTTTCGATTGTCGACGAATTGTATATTATGATATAGTAAGATATAATAATATATGTGTAAGTATTATACGTAGGACATTATTGGCAGTTTTTAGTGATCATTGAGTGAAGCCAAGGCGTGTTTAATCGGTTCTTTTCAAATTTCCCACCTGTATGCTTTAGTTTTATTTCCCGTGTACCTTCGAGATCTAAGGAATCCAATTCTCTAATATACTAGAGATCTATAAATTTTCTCCACAACAGTTTATTCTCCTCGCTGTTGAAGAAACGCTCTACTCTGAAATATTCCAAAAATCTACAAGAACGCTTCGATACCTCTATCGTGCCGCTGAAATCTCTTCGTTCTTTTTAAATTAATTTTCGACACCGATCGTTAAGGTAATTCCACCAAGGACCTGCTGCTCAAGATGCATTGCCAACCACCGAGCCGCGAGCTTTGACGGGGTTTCGGCGAAAAAAAAAAAGATCGGCGCTGGGGCAAATACGTGTCTACGATGAAATACGTAATACGCGAAAATCCCGCGGCGCGTAAAATATTTCACTAAACATCCGGGTGGGACGACAACCGTGCGGTAAACCCCATAGACGTCGCGCAAAAACCGGCGCGCGGGCTCGCGCACTTGCGCGCACACAGGCGAGGGAGCGCCTCGCACACGGACAGGGGCCCGCCGTTGATTGAATGTGACTGTCGCGATGGAAGAAATTTCGCGAGGTACGTCACACCAATACAATCGCCGGGCAGGATGAATATGAATGAAACGGGTTTCCGGTCTGGCTGAGCCCGGACCATTTTTACATTTGCATCCGTATTTGTCGAACGCGAGGGGTGAGTAATAAAGGCAGTCTAATTTTCTCCTCTTTTTCGGTAGCTTTACGTGCCTCACACCCCGGCGACGCTTCGCCCGCCGGATGCGCACGTACGTATCATGGACATACCGCCGGACAGGGACCATTTTTTCGATTAATCGTATTCGGACGTTTAGCACCACCGAGCGCTCTCGCAAATGAACTCCCTGTGCACACTCCCGGATCGAGGCGTATTCGGCTTGGAATTAAGAAAAATTGATTATCGGCGTTAGATGAAGTGACAAGTCGGAGGTGATCATCTCGATGGATGGTGTGTCCGTTCGAATATCGATACTCCTTTTTCGAGTGGACTTCGTTTGTAAGGCTGGGATAGGATAAAAGGTTATTCGTGATACGAGTGTAATACAGTCTAGGTATTGAAAATAACTGGAATTTAACGTTGTGATAATAATTTTAGACAGAAATGTAGCTTTGTCTTGTTGATTAAGCAGTGTTTGAACTCCGTCGTCGTTAACCACGTCTAAGGACACGTTGGACATTGGCGTGGGTGTATTGTATTATAGAGCCTTAAGTGGCCCAGGTATATCTCGATACTCGCGCATTATCAGTCAACCCTCGAACCGTCATTTTCCTTTCTCACCCATCGCAGATCCGTTTTGTTATTCCAGACTCCTCCCTTCAATAATGCACCTTAATACGAGCAGGTACCCGAATACCGTGCTTTGCCTCTTCCGCGCAATCGATCGTTTTCCATTTCGATGTCCTCTTTCGGGATGCACGGCTGGTACATAACAATGAGTATCGGGGCGCCTCCCTCGAATGTCAACAAACGTGCTTCGACAATGTTTCGCGATCCTGCGATGTTAAAATATCGCGTTATAGCGCAGATGCTCTGCTGGAAAGTTGGGCAAGGGAAGTTCGGGGCGATGGCCACGCGAGCTCGACGGAATGAGCAATCTGTCCGGTACAGCTATGAATAATATCCCAGGTACATAAAATATACTCCCTCGTCGAGCTTTCGCCCGGTGGAATAATATTAGGAGACTTTGACGTTAATACCGAAATGAACCGATTACTATCACTCTCGTCGCCGTTCTGCCAGGTGTTTTTGAATAATTTTTTCACTCAACCCCTTTCATCCTCCTGGCACTACATTCTACGAATTATTTACCGTGAAATAGCACGGAATTACGCTAGTGGATTATCACGTTCCCATCCTCCTTATTTCATCGCACATTCCTTCATCGCATTGACGTTGTTTCAACTAATATTCGTGTTCGAGCAAAGAGACTAATTTATTTAAGATAAGATATACTCGTAAATCTGAATCAAGGTTGTAGAATTTATATTTACGTCCAGGCGGATTGAACGGATTTTTTCAATGATACGCGCACCAGCTCTTGCGGGCACTATTTATATACACCTGGACGCAGCTCGAAGGTGCAACGTGATCGATATAACGATTTGCTCCGTATAAACTTTTCTTATTTGATTGATATTATACTCCGTAAACAGGGAGAAAAAATAGCCCGCCCAAGGCAATTTTTCTCTGAGTAACGCGCGATCCTGGCTTAGAGATCTAAGCTCGGTTTGCATCGCGTGGAATCCAGTGCAGAGTGTTCGAGCTAGCTCGAAACATCGAGCATCCGTCATTGCGTTAATACCATCGGCATTTTTCCGGTACCTCTCGATGTATGCACGCGAACACTTCGCGTCGATATTCGAAAGTTCTCTCTCCGCAAGGCGCCACTCGATGGACACCTGGAGAGATTGGTAAAAGGGGACGGAGGAGGCACGGCCGGAGGAAAGTTAGTAACGAATTGGTAGACAATATTTGGGGAGTGGAAGAGGCACGTGCTGCCTGATATCCATCTTTTACGACAGCGTTCAGATTCAATTTGCTTCTCAATATCAACCGACTCGCGCCGCTTGCCCGCTCTCGATACCACCCCGCTCCCTGGCCCTCTCCGTTCTCACTCCTTCTCTGGTTGCACAGCCGGCCCTGGTTTATGGGATACCAACCTCCGCTGTTGTTGCAATATATTTCTGCAACTTAGAAATATTGCATTGCGACCGAAGGATACCGATGGGAAACTTGGGGAATACGGGGAGAGCGTGATCTTTACCTCTTATTGTACTTATTGCTCGACCGATGGGGGGACGTGCTATGATCGCTGTCGAGCAGCGATCGCTCTCGATGCCTTCCGCCTTTCGCCTTCTATACAGACCGGGGCGCCTCGATGGTCGCCAAAGATCCGCAGAGAAATGACCGTTCGCCGGCCAGAGATCCTTGTGAATCATCCTCGCGGAGAGCTTCCATTAGATAAATTACTGTCATGCATTGCGAGGTTTGGCCGCGAGTAGAGTGTACACGCGTTTGTAAGGAGAACGGTTTATTTGTGAACAATGTAGAGATGTGTTTGAAATTTGATGGTGTTGTGAAGTGAATTATACATGATGTATTCACACTGGAGAAATTCATGATCGAAAGAGGTCACGATTTTAGGTGATCGAATCATCGAGATGAGTAGGAATATATTTGATTGGTAATGCTTTTGTTGGATCGATGAGCGATTAAAGTGTCAAGAATTATATATAGTATTTTAGAAATGGCTGGTTATATTTTAAGATCGTACTGCAATAATAAAGTAATGACGAATAAAACTGAGAAAATATATCCATGAGTATAATAGCTTTTCGAATTAATAATTTTACTAAGGAGCCTTAAAGCGTGGTAAATATATGTATTATAAGATTTCCTATAGGTACATTACTTTGAATGTTCCTTTCAAAGGTACGAAGCGTATTATGAAAAATTATCTGAAAAATAATAATTATTTTTTAAGGGTAAAGTGTGACGAGTTGCTCAAATTTCGAATTTCTGGCACGGTAGGGATTAACTTTTCACCATAGTGTCATCTTCCAGACGCAAACATGGATTTTCTAATAGACTTTGAGCGACAGGTACATTTCCCATTTTCATTACGACATTCATGTGTTAAAAGCATAGAGTTCGAACTTATCGGCATTCTGTCGAAAATGGACTGTGCGAATATAAACCTGTAGAGTATTGACACTTGACCAATGATCTTCGATGCCCGATTTAATATTATTCCGCGGTATATTCAAGGAAAATCGTTAAATTTGAAATCAATTACCCCTTATCGCTATGGTCATACATAAACCATACTTTGCATAATGACGTGTCACCAGACATTCGACCACTGCGTCCTCACATTTTACAAATATTCATATACATGCCCAACGTCCAACATCAATATTCGTTTTCGGGCATCATTACCTTCCAAACTTGGCCTTTGCATAAACAACGATATCGCCTTGGATGAAATTTACAAATCCCTATTCCGCAGGGAAATTAGTATATAGCATCGATGTCTGCATTAATATATAATACGCCATGAGCGTTCTTAATCTATGGGCCTCGCAAATCATTGCCCGGGGGTCCTTATGCGGCAGAATATCAAAACACGGACGTTAACTTGCATCACCGATTTCCGCTGATCTTCTTAACTTCGCAGTTTGCATGATGCGTTTACCCCTGTTGCATTATCCAAAACAGAAATGCGGGGAGTCCCCCGTGGCTCGTATAAAATCACCCCGCCTAATGCCGCTCTCCCTTTCCGCCTCGCCATTGCGATACGCCCTGCGATAGAACGATCAGCGATCGCCGTAACCCCTTGAAATTCCGGGCCCTCCCCTCCTAATTTCGATTCCAGGGGGAGACGTCGACGCTGACAGTCCCCCGCGAATTACAGCCTCGTCCTGTATTATTTAGGTCGCCGCGTCGCACGCAATATGCCATTGCGAGACGCGCCTAAATTCGGTTTTTTTTCCCTGCCCGCTCGCGAGCTTTCGACGCAGCATGAAAGTGCGGGGTTCGACAATTCGCAACCCCTTGAAGTCGATTGGCCTTTCGTGGCCCGCCTTTTGGAATTTTATCCCCATGACAGTGTGCAGGATTTTAGAGTTTTTAGGTGGTTTTCGAGAAAACATAAATTGTGTGTAAGATTATTCGAGTATACATCGAAGTCACTCGGATGATCTGTTAATTTGGCGTGTTTGCTTGACTTTGACTGAGTCACTGATAAAGGTATTTACTCGCTTATAATAGATGGACTATAAGTTACAAGTGTCCCGGCCATCACCTCTGGTATTTCCATGTGACATGTATATCGTACCTCTGGTGGTTCGCAACCCACCTTAAACAGTAGGTTCTAGGTCAAATCACCTAGTCGGTGTAAAAAATAATTTAACAAAAAAAAAATTACAGGTGTTTTCAATTAAAATGAATTTGTCCGAAAATATTTTTTCTATATATATCATACATATAGGAAAAAAAAAAAAAGGAAGAAATGGGACATTGTCGCGGGTAGAATTGTAACATCGCCGTTAGTTTTTACGGCCTCCTTGACGTCGCCTTTCACGGGGCAAACTTTTAT
>JBCFXI010001918.1:0-35477 GCA_038496175.1 Ampulex compressa | reverse complement strand
CACTCAAGTACGTATAAAAAAAAAACGGAGAAAACCAAGAGTCAATTTGATCAGAAGTGGGCCTAAACGTAATTTTATTTTGAATTCGAATCCTCAATAGAAATCATTATAGCGAAAGAGGGCTTGACTTTTGACCATTGATCACCTTTCACCGTTGATACCTCTCCTCAAATTAACGAGAAGTACCAACGGTGAAAGGTGGTCAATGGTCAATGGAGGCATCAGCTCTTGAATCACGCATTGAACAGCTACACAGCCAGGGCAATTTCGTTAAAGAACTCACTCCATCCCTTTAGAAAATCGTCCATAGGTCCTATATCATTAGCCTCTTCCCAGGGGAGTGTCGCACGGACACATTCGAACCCAAAAGACCGAGATCTCTTTTACTTCGAAACAACATAAAAATTGATAACTATCGAAAATCGTGACAACCTATCTGTCTATCACTCTATTTAAGAAGTCTCTTAACCGTTGCGTACATCGGCTTTACGCTTATCCTACTTGTGACTTATGTCTTTCGCCCGTTAAAATTGTCACTCTTATTATATCGAAGGTGGACGAAATGCTGACGCTTTATCACAATTCAACTTCCAGAAGATACGATGGGATCCAAAAAACGTTGGCCGCAGTTGTTCAGAAGTTTTTTTGGGTTGGCTTCCGTTCGTACCTTGAAGGCTAGTATCGTATCGCGCTTGTTGTTTAGCGCGGAAGAGCCCCATGAAGAGGGGAAAGTGGACTTTGAGAAATTACAACATGGACGTGCCTTTTGAGAGGGTGACCCTGGACGTCCTCTGCCAAAGTCCAACGCTGAAAACTGATATGCTCTGGTCGTTGTAGACTATTTTTGCAAGCGATCGAGCATAATCCCAATGCCAAATCAGAAGGCAACGACGATAGCCGAGGCTCTAGTACGTGAAGTGACTAGTTGTCACGGAGTTCCGTTAGAGCTACACTCTGATCAGTGGCGGAGTTGGGAATCCTGCATTTTCAATGATTTGACGAGGATTCTGGAAATCAGCAAGGTGAGGACAACTCCTTTCTACTCTCACAACCTCGGATGGGTTCAGGGAACAAATGATTAGAACACTGCTGGAATATCTGACGCAGATCGTCGGCATTAACCTGAAAGATTGGGATCAGTAAATGTTCCTCTTGTAATACCGAACATCACAACATGATGTGATACGCCAAACACCTTCAATGGTTTTGATGGAACAAAATCTCCATCTACGAATAGAGTTGGTCAGCGGAAAGGACCTTGCAAACGTAGCAGAAAGTGAATATGTCGAAGGTGCAAGGAAAAAACACGTGGAAGTACATCAATTTGTACGCGGTCAGATGAAACTGTGCAGTGACCGAATAAAGTCATGACACGGCGTCACTGTTAAATCATTGGTCTTTGAACCTGGAGAGGAAGTTTGGCTTTACATGCGTCGACGTATTAAGGAAAGATGCGGTAAGCTTTGGACATCTTGGGAAGGTCCTTACGTAGTAAACAATCGTGTTAATGTTTTAATTTATAGAGCGATTCGTTCGCCAAATGCAAGACCGAAAATGAATCGATTTGCATGGTCCAACGGTACTCCTTCAAATAATCAAAGGATTGATCGAGTTTACTTTTTTAATCCTGCCGAGTCGAATTTTTGGTTAAATTTTTAACGGTTGAGTGCTTAACCATTGTGAGTAAAAATTCAAATATAGTACCATAGGTAGAAAATGTGAATGTATGTGATGCGTCCGAATAGGGAAATTAGGCTCCGTTAAGTTTAACCTTGGACAGCGTTTAACACGTTAATCCCACGACACGTTTGCGTTGGTAAGCTTTGCCTCCTGATTCAAAACAGGGTCTACGGTGATGTTAGCATGCCGTCGAGCCAGGCCTACCCCTGACTCTAAACAAGGAAAGCATAGTATGTACGAAACCCGAGTACGCGGACGGAACCTAGTGGTATTTTTTCATTTCTTTCCAAACGATATCTTCCAAGATAATCGATTGTGTTGACCGATGAACTTTCGATATTAGGACTGCACGGTCAATTTTTTAAGAGAAGAAAAAGAGCGGCACGTTGCTCGTAGAGAAGAGTTAAATTCCCCATTTTCTAAGAAACGACTCCATCGCTTATCAAGAGGACATTCCTTTCTTCGATCGGGTCCAGAGGATACGAGGAAATACCGGCGTATTTCTCGAGGTTTTCCGGATGGTTTTCCCCTGAGATGTAAGGACGAATGTCGAGGCGCAATTGACAGTAAGGGCCATCTGAAGGTTTCGACTTTGCCGCTTTCCCTTCCTGGCTGATGTACCTGATGCAGTGAAACATGCACGCGCAAGACCACTGTCTGAACAACGTGTCTGTCTTTGAGCTACTAAAGTCGTGTTCGGGATGAAGTCCATTGAAGAAGAAACAATATTGCGGCTGGAGTTCTCATGATGGGACTACCCCTGCTGGTTCCCCGACGACAAAGAACAGAGTATTCTTGATAGAAAATCGGGCAAAAACGATCGGGCCGTTTATTCGCGAATCGTGTTCTTTTACGTTAAAGCTGTAGTAACACAGTATATTTCGTAGTGAAAAGGATTTCGTGTGTTATTCTTCCGCGAGCACGCCTTGTCACAATAGTATCTTTATTATCACTTTTATTGGTCGTACTATGTATATATGTATTTATTAACTTTTTCCCTTAAAGATACAATCTGTAACAATCATTTTCTTAATCTCCCTTCTTCAAGATCTCCCATCTACTAATTTCCTCCTCCTTTTTTCCCTACTTCTTTCCAACTCTCTGATCCATCCTTCACACCCACATTCACCCCTCTCCCCTCGACCCGATATCATCCCCACTTTTCTGATCCCTCAGTTTTTTCCTCCCTTCGCTCCACTCCGCATCCTCTCATCCAAACGTGCTCTCATGTGTAATTTATTTCCCCACATACCCTCCACTTCTTCATTCCTACTTCTTCCCTGTGCCTTCTCTCCTTTATCCCATTCCCTATTCTCCATCTCACAACCCTCCTCCACCTATTTTCTCCACACCTCTTCTTGAGATATCCTGGCACATCTCTTCTCTCTGTTCGTCTTCATCCATCTTTACACCATCCTGTCAAATCCCTCTTCCCTTCCCCCTTTCCTTCTTTTCCACACTTCCTCTATTTTTACCCCTCTCTCCTTTTCCATTCTTTTCTTTTTTCCTTCCTTCCATCCTAACCCCACCTTTCCCTTTCTCCGCTTTACCCTTCTTCTGCCCATCTTCTGCCAACACCTTGCAACCAACTCCCCACTCTTCCCTTCCATTACACTCTTCACGAATCCCTACTCCCTTATCGCTGCTCTTATCTCCAATCTTTCCCTCTTCCACTTCTCCTTTAAAATGTAATCCGGTGTTTCCCTCTTTACCTCCAGTATCCATCTTAATTACCTATCCTGCAGCTTTTCCATCTCCTTTCTTCCCTTCCATCCCCATACCTCCACTCCGTAATTCAGTATCGTATATATCAACTTGTCGAACAACCATACCGTCTTTCCCCAATCCCCTGCAAACCTTCTCTTTTTCATCCTTCTTGCCCTATCCCTTGCCATGGACTATTGTTTCTACCAATTTTTAAGTATAGTTTTGAGATAAAGATATTTACGGTTTCGGATTAAGCGTGTCTACGCGACACTCCCCTGGGATGAGGCCCCGAACGCTAACTGCTAAGTTTGATGCATATTTACAATCATACCAGGGTGCAGATTCCTGCAGGAGGGGTCGCGGGCCCAGCCCTATATATAGTGTTGAATCTGTGAGGCCCGCGACGCCTCCGCCTGCGTTGCCGCTTCCTCTGCAGGAGGGGAGTGATGTGCACAGGGGCGTATCTGAGCTGGGATACGTCCTTAGGCCACCAACGTTTGACGGAAACGCGTCTTGGGAAGAATTTCTAATACAATTTGAAGTCGTAGCGAAATCTAATTGTTGGGATGAGCCAAAGAAAGTATTGGCCTTGATTTCATCATTGGAGGAACAGATCGCGCGCTGGATTGAGCGCTTACAACAATATGAATTTGAGATCCAGCACCGTGAGGGGAAAAGCCACGGGAATGCAGATGGACTCTCGAGAAGACCCTATGACACATTATCGTGTGCACGATGCACACGAACAGAGGAGAAAGCGCGACTAGCGGAATACGGAGTGCTTCGAGTCACTTGTCACGTACAGGATTAAGAGGAGTGGAGGAGAACCTAAGAGGGCGACGAGGATATCAGCTTCATCCGTAAATGCAAGATAAAAGGAAAGAAGCCTGACTGGCAGGATGTTTTTGCGCTGTATTCTGGAGCAAAATTCTTTTGAAAATCTTGGGACTCCTTAGAAGTGCGACACGACTTGGTTGCTCGTGGTCCCGAAAAGCAAGGTGGAGGAGGCGTTGAGTGGATGCCATGACGCCCCCACCGGAGGACATTTTGGAATCCGGAAGGCGTTGGCGAAGGTGCGCCAACAGTTCTTCCGGCTGAACCATCGTGGAGATGTAGAAGAATGGTGTTGCCGGTGTCATGCTTGCGCGGCGAAGAAGGAATCAAGGAGAAGGGAAGAGAGACCCTGAAGGTTTATAACGTCGAGGTACCTATTGAGAAGTTGACGCTCGACGTTGTGAGTTTCTTGCCAAAGTCTTAAGCTGGGAGCAGTTACGGGCTCGTCATAATGGACTATTTTTCGAAGTGGCCCAAAATTTTTCCATTGCTAAACCAGCGGGCGACGACCATTGCGAAGACTCTACTAAAGGAAGTCGTCAGCAGGCATGGAGTACCGCTGGAGTTACATTCAGATCAGGGTCGGAGTTTTGTGTCTAACATTTTCAAGGATTTGCTGAAAATGTTGACTATCAAGAAAACGAGAACAACTCCTTTGCACCCTCAGTCAGATGGACTCGTTGAGCGGATGATCAGAACTCTACTGCAATATTTGTCCCAGTTTGTTTCAGAACTCCAGAAAGACTGGGACAAGTGGATTCTGATGTTCTTGCTGGCATATCGAACATCTCGCCATGAGCTGACGCAAAACAGCCCAGCGATGATTTTCATGGGTCGGGAACTGCGCCTTCCTTTGGATTTGATACGAGGAGCTGAACCCTTAAAGCGAAAGGAAGAAAATGAGCTGGTCGCTGAAACCAGGGAACGGATAGAGGAAATCCACGGTTTTGTGCGGCAGCAGATGAAGATAGGTACTGAAAGGATGAAATCCTGGTACAATGCTTTCGCAAATCCTATTACATTTTCTCCAGAAGAGCAAGTCTGGCTGTACAACTCACGGAGGAAAAAAGGATGATGCCCAAAATTACAGCCAGACTGGAAAGAACCATATGTGGTACGAGACCGGTTGAACGAATTGTTATACCGCATAATTCGTTCACCGTTGTCAAAGCCAAAAGTCGTCCACATTAATCATTTGGCACACTACTTACAAAGAGGACGGAGGAATGGAGAATGACGACATCTTTGCCCAAGAAGAGGATGCCACGTCATAGAAGCCGAGGACAAAGGCTTCTCCTGGCTTGTAGTGCGCTCCCTTTCTCCGCATCAGAGGAGTTTGAGGAAGTGTCACCCTCTTCTTTCAGAGGGTGGCTTCTTTGGTGGGACCATTACTACGTCCATAAGGGCATGAAGGACCCCTGATTGCGTGGACAGGGTATGTGCCATACAATCGTTGAGGGAAAACACCTTGATGGTTGGATGGTGGTATCTGGAGGGTAGTGACCCTGCCTGTCTGAGAGAGAGTCCACCCGAGAAGTTCTGAAGTAAGAGGAACCTTGACGTTAAGGCAAGAGGAAGGACGAGGAGCGGTCGGGACATCCTCAGAAGAGCAGTCTTCTGCGTAGCCAGACGAAAAGAGTACCGGCGTCTTGCTCAGTGTTTTTGGGTAGTTTTCCCCTGAGACGAAAGACGAATATCGAGACGGCTATCTTTAACCACTTGCGCTATCATTTAAGTTTCGGCTGCCGTGCCGCGCTCTACGATTTAACGTCGCGTGGGGCGTTATATTACACCTGAAAATCCGTACAACATACCTAAAATATCTAACTGTTAACCGACGTGACGGACATCTTGTTTTTATTTTTCCAACAAATGCCTATGGACGTGATATACACGTCGCTAAATACACGTCGTTAAAGACCATCTGGGTAAAAAGTTAAATTCCATGTACTTTAGCTCTTTTCAGATAGAGGTACTCGGTCCAAACTGAAATAGGAAAAGGAGGTTGACGACCGGACAGATGACAGCCGAATGAATTAGGGTTAGAAGTCGAAGTCTGAAGCTGGCTCCCGACGAATCATCTGAGGTTGGTCGCAGAGAAAGAAAGTCGCCGCGGTCAGGACGACCGTCATCTTCGAAGAGGAGGATAATGTAACGCCGGCTGAGGATGCCGCGTTACGCCAGCAGAGCGACGGTTGTCAACGGGCTTGTTGATAACAGAAGACTCGAGAAAGACAGCGCGCCGACTTCGAGTTTACCGGACGCGATCTCGCCTTCGTGCGAACATATTGTATTCCAATAAATATTCCCGTTCCTTATTTACGAGTTGTGTTGTGTTAGTGTTATGGATTCTGCAGCAAGCACCGCCCGGCGTAACAATATTATATTAGACTGTATGGTGTTCAATTTCCACGTTTCTATAAATAATACAATTAAATATATCAATGTGTATAGTAACAACCATAGTTATACATTTCTGCACAGTTTGTAAATAGCGCGCGTGTCGATCACAGTCTATAAATCTGGACCAATTAGCCCCAGCTGTTTGACACCGCCACGGTCGCATTCCAGCTTTCCCTTGCCCTTGCTTCAGGGGTCGTGCAACAAATTAATGGATCCGTCCGTATATATGAATACGTGATGGTAGACGAATTTTACACATATATTAAAACAGATCATTTAGAATGATTTTCCGTGAAAAGGTTTTTTCTCGCTATAATTTTGAAAAAGGGGAGTACACTTAAAAAAGTATCTATAAAGGAACAGCATTATAAAAAATTATCAAACAATAGATAACTGGTACTTTAAGAATAATATTGATCGGTTTCATGTTACACAAAATTGATTGCAGTAACAAAAAAAATTCCGGCAGTAAATGGTTAAAATCAGCTTGGACTTAATGGTAGAAAAACAAAATATGTTTACATTAATGTTGCATATTTTTATTCTATTTCTGTAAATTACAGCGTTATCTGTTGACACTAACGTGGTGCTATCGTCAAGAAGTCCATTATTCACCTGATGACACCCTGTTGGTGTTGCACGTAAAGCTGTAAGTAAATGTCAGTGATAAAACCTACCAAGCAAAAAGTCTTGATTACTCACGCGGACAACAGAGGCGACAAAATCTTTTTTGCAATTTATTATTGTAAACAGGCAAAAAAAGAACTCAATGGTAGAAACTGACGTCTGGCCCAAAAGTTTTTAATCTGCTATGCTTCCCACGGTACTGAAGAAGCTCTTAGATGAATCGCTTAGTTCACATTATATGTCAAGTCATACAACTTTCAACCTACATATGCCTTTGCTAAAATTGATTGGCTAGTTATGGCTAATTCTTCAGCTGCGTATAACATAGCCTCAGTGCCGTTTTCTCTTTGGTATCGATCTTTCCATTACTATCGTCTCTAGCAACAATGTTCTCAGGTTGCATGTCACAAGAGGTAACAAAGTCTCAAAAGGCAGGTGATGCAACAGAGGGCCGAATATCATATTTTTATATTTACACGTAACAAAAAAATAAATATGAGTAGAAAGATACAAGCAAATCTAAATAATTCAAATCTATCTCATTTTAAATGTATGTAACCACACCATAAAACAAGTAAGAATATAAATTTTTTTTGTGAATTTAATAAATAAATACAAAAAAAATATTATCAGGGTTAGCAGAAAACAAGTAAGTAAAATAAATATAAAAGCATATGAGGTCGAACCCTCGACGTCTCTTTTACGTTACCGTCTATTCGAACAAGTTGCAACAGCAGGAAAAAAAAAACTGTATGAAACCGCGCAACCATGATGGTATTCAAACGGTTCAGATTCATTGTATTCCTTAGACAAAGGCGTTTCAAGGAAAAACGCAATATTTTCTAATGATTTTTTATTCTAAATATTCTCTATACAATTACGCACAATGTTAAGTGGCCCGATGTTGTAATTTGGCCCTTAGGACTTTACTTTATTTAAGAAATAAACTTTAAGTTTTTACAGAAGAAAATCTTTATTTTATATCTTTTCCTAAAACGAACTATTGAACGGGCTCAGTATAATTCTTCCCGCATATGAATATCACGATTATTGTGGTTTCCCCTTGTAAATGTTTAAAAAAAATTTTGCTCCTGTAGCCGGGGCCTTGAAAAGTATAATTGTAGCCCTGCCGGTGTCTACTTCGCCTCTGATAGACGCGCTAATTTCGTTGTACTTATGGGAAACGTTTGGGCTTGCCTGGCCGTAATTTCGAGAGAAAGCGCATAATAATTCTAATATTCGCACTTAGAAAAATTCTACGAAGGTGTACTCAGTGCCCAAATTAGAAAAAAAAAGCTCAAACAATTTTTAAGAAGATTTTAGTTGATTTTTTAAAACTGGCTTTGAGCGTACTTCCTGACATGTATAAAGCATCTTGAAACAAAATTTCATAAGGAATTATTGCGTTTTCACTTCAGGCGAGCCAAAAAACGAATTCGCTAGGCAGGTTCGCCCTCCTGTCCTTGTCCCACACGCTCTTGTCCTATCGATTTGTGTCTTTCCCTCCGAGGTTGCTCAATTTCTCCGCAAAAGACCCCTAAAATGAGCGAGACAACTCAGGGACATCAACAAACTCACTCCTACGCTTTTGTGGTACAAGCCGAATCAATAATTTGTTCCTCGACCCCTGAAGGGGGGCAAGAAGAAGCTGGAATACGACCGTGGCGTTGCCAGGCGGCAGGAACCGGCTAGAACTGATTTATCAACTCTACGATTTACACGCGATTTACGAACTGCGCAGAAATTTATGATCATGTGCGATGTAATACATATTGATATATATATTGTTGCAATGTTCATAGAAACTGGCAAATATAATATTACGGAACCTAATATAAGTTATTGCCAGTATAAGGAGATAGAAAAGGTGGGTGTCAGCATTAAAAATTGAGAAAATATCCTCCAAGAAAAAGCTTTTGCATCTCAATTGTTTCGTATGTCTTCGTATGTCTAATGAATTTGTACTGCATTGCCACATAGCCACAATACGGCCCCCGGTAAAAGAGTCAAAAGCTTTTGATATAGTAACTCGGATGGCAAACAAAATAAGGAAATATTCAGAAACACAAAAACTGCACAAATTCCGGAAAGTATATTAAAATATTACGCAATTCTAATCGTAATATTTTGTCGTTCTTTCTGTCGTTCGTTTCTAACCTGTGTCATCAGTGTCTTCTTCTCTGCGTGGTCACACAATAACTGCGATGCTAGCTGTAGTTGAATTCTTTTGCGTCACATTACGTCGCACGTGCTGCGCACAAGCCGGCAAGGCAGACGCTTTAAAGAAAAAAAGAACCAGTAGATATTGTGGCACGCGTTTCAGTGAGTCTTGTCAGACATTCGCGATACAATATTATATATTTTGAATACAAATTTCGTACGTACAAAAACTATTTTGCATTTAAACAATTGGCGGACCAACTGATGCTAGGAAGACATACGAAATAACTCAGATGCAAAAGCTTCTTCTTGAAGGACATTTTCTCAATTTTTATAACCACCATCCCCTTTTCCATCTTCTTATACTGGCAATAACTTATATTATGTTCTGTAATATTATATTCGCTAATTTCTATGAACAATGCAACAATATATATCAATATGTGTTACACCGCAGATGATTATAAATTTCTGTGCAGTTCGTAAATCATGCGCATGTTGATCGTAGAATCTATAAAGCAGGTCCAGCTGGTCCCTCCCGCTTAACATCTCCACAGCCGTATTCCAGCTTCTCCTGACCTTCGTTTAAGGGTCCGGAACAAATTAATGGGTCATTGTGTATAATTATGGTTGCTGCCATACGTATTGAAGTATTTAATTGTGTTATTCGTAGTAACATGCAAACACAACATTGTAGAACCTAACATAATTTATTGCCAGTATAAGAAAGTGAGAAAAGAATGAATTATCTGTCAAAATTGATCAAATGTCCTTTAAGAAGAAATTTTTTACATCAGAGTTATTACGTATAACGATTTCGTAACATTAATCGATTGAAAGGATTAAATCAAGTAGTTGAGCGAGGACTGATTATTAATTACTTCTTTTCAGAATTGTAATGCTCTTGTTCAGATCTATGAAAAGGTTCTTTTCTGAGTTATGGTACGGTTCTTGGCAGAATCACAATTCATTTTACATTGGACCAGTCAGTCAAGTAATTAATGTTCCGAAATTATTACAGATAACAACTACGACAGAGTACCCAAAAGAAACCAAACTAATTTTTTGGTAGGCAAAACTGTAGCACCGTGTTTTAGTTTGTAGTACCGCATAGAGCTAACATTCCTGGCACAGTGAGATGAGTGCCATTGCTGATGAAAGTAAGGATTAGTTTCGATAGTATTTATAGTGACAGCTGCTCTGTGTGATGGCCGTTTTTATAATGGCTGATTTTCGTAAACAGCGTATGACTATGAAATTTTTCCGAATAAAATTATTGAAAAAATAGAAACACATGAAAATAAATTAAAAAGCAAATAAGTTCGGTTTCTTATTGGATATCACCTCCCATAATTCAAAAGTTTCTTTTTAAAGCACATTTTTTCAATTTTAAAAGATAATTCATTCTTTTCCCGCCTTTTACGACTGGCAATAAATTATAGTAGATTCTATATTCTGTTTGCACATTTTTATAAATAATACAATTAAATATGTTAATGTATATTCTAACACCCTTAATTATAGATTTTTTGGCAGTTTGTAAATCATCATAAAAATAAATCTGGACCAATTGGCTCCAGCAGTCTGACGCCGCCATTGTATTTCAATTTTTCCTTAGGCCTCTTCAGGGGTCTCGGAACAAAATAATGATTCCGTGTGTACACAAGGATAACACACGGATTTTATATGAAAAACGTCCAATAATATTTCATCTTTACGAATTTTATCATTACATCAATAATCGGTATGCCATAATATGCTACGCAGATTCATTAATATTTCGCACTCTATATCAATTACTCTATATCAATGTTGACCTCCCGCCACCATTTTATCTAATTCAACTTTGCAGCATTTAAATCACTTTTTTCGTTATATTTTACCTTCATGATTTGAGTTAATAGATGTGATAATTTTGCAAATAAGAAAAACATGAGCGTTAAGTTTTTATGTGACTTTCTACGAAGAATGAAAATAAATCTGCCGATTGCCATCTTCCTCTGCTATCCACACTATGTAATACACCTGTCACCTGTGACTGTTTCTATGTGATGAATGCATAAATTCTAAAACAGTAAATAATTAGTTCGTAACAAAATATAAAACTTATGTCATACTAAAGCAAGCAATAAAAAATGCATTCAAAAATATAGGTTTTCATTCAATAACATTCTATTTGGTAAATCTGTAAAAAAAAGGTTAAAATAAAAATTAAAATAACGTTTTTTTCATTCATCGTTATTTTTTATTATATTATAACGCTTTCTTACTGCTAGAATAAAATCACTTTCATCGCTTGAAATATCCTCTGTTTGATCATCTCACGTTAAATGTGATGACATATATTCTAAGTTCATAAATCCTTTTGAAACCTCTAACATATATTCAAAATGTCGTGTAAAAGTGACTAAAACGTATTTAAAAAAAACCGTGCAAAAAGATTTCCAAGTGTGTATGTCACGTACTCGCACATTCACACACGATCTACAAGTGCTGGGACGTTCAAATATCTCTAAAAGACAACATATAAAAAAATATTTTGGATCGAAGTTGAAAAAAGTAGAGAAGTTAGAGTAATAATTAGAAGTTCTATTTAATGATTATATACGTCTGACCTTGAGTGACGAGATCAAGGTCACATCAAGGTCAACAATATTTTTCATGTTTAAATGCTAAAATCTTCAGATTCTATCGTTCCTTTGGTAGACGTAATACAAATTTATATACATATGTTTCGGAAGTACAAGATGAAAATATTTGTCAAAGGCGCATACGAGGCTGCAATCTACACCAATAACTTTTTTCAAACACATACACATATGTATCCATAACGGGCGCGAATGACTTTTGTCGAATACATATTTCCGTATATAACAACCTTAAAAGGTCAAATGAAATACTCCATTTTTTTATCATGCAGTACTAGTGCTGACAGCAATACTGTTTTAAAATATTGCTTGATAACCCCTTTTTTTATAATAATATTCTGACATAAGTTTTGAAATACATAATTATGTCGGGATAAGCATTAATTGAGGTGTATCAACGGAGATTGCATCTTTGTATGACGCTTAAGTAACAAAATCCTTAAACCAATGTTTCTCAACCACTTCATGAATTATATACAAAAATGGTCGAATACATTTCATATTTCATCGTGTGTAATGAGGGCTACTTCATAAATAATGTAATTTTGAAATTCTTGCAGGTTTGAAGTTTTGCAGTATGAACGTTATGTTTTTTTAAGATTGTAATTTTATTTTTCACTCAGTCACGACACATTCATCTTATAATTTCAGAATACATGACTTATTCTTTCATGAAACGAATAATAACGTGCTATAGTATAACTTGGATACTACTGGCGACATCAGATATATAAAAGCTCATAACTCAGAAAATTTTCATCGGAAAAACGTTACTCCTGAATTTTTTAGTAGCACCTCGCAGTCAGGTCAAACACTGAATGATAAAAAATCAGATGTTCCATTTGTAGGAGTTAGATGGCGACAATATGCCGCCGAACCGTTGCATGCATTATTAAAACCCGCTGCGTAGAGCCGCTGTCGACAAGCTTGTGTGAACGCGCGTGTACTCTATATACATGGTCCATTATGAAAGTAATGCATATGATTTGATCGTAACGCGACTATCCATCGCAGCGGGGTAAAACGGGTCGGGAAATGTGTTGAAGGGTCTGCCCTTCCAATGCAACCGGTCGCTAGTTTGCTCCGAGCAGATTGAGTGGAAAGACGTGCCTTTTGACTTTGTATCATGGTGTGATGAAGCGTTTGCTTGAACAGCGATACGTAATCGTGTTTTGGTTGCACTCTTTCCAAGCCGCACACAAAACTTGATTGCGTATCGCTGTTCAAGCGAACGCTCCATCACGCCGTGTTATAAAATCGAAAAACGCACTTCACGCGGAGGCACCTCTTTCCACACAGACTACACGGAGGAAACTAGTGACCGGTTGCATTGGAAGGGCAGACCCTTCACCACATTTCCCGACCCGTTTTACCTTGCTCTGATGGATACTCGCGTCACGATAAAATCATGCGCATTACTTTCATAATGGACCATGTATGTGCTTTGTGTAGATGATATCCGTGGAAGAACGAGAGTAGTGTGGTTTTGGCCGTGCCAGGGAGAATACTGTTGCCAGAGTGCAGCAGTGTTTTAGGCAGAGCCATATAGAAAAAATCGCATTTATAGAATGAAGTACGTTTTGTTATCGTGAACTATCCTTATAAATTTAAGAACCATGATTCAGGACATTCTTACACATTCAAAAAATGATATTGATCGTAACGTGACCTTGATCCCTCCGTTTGAAATCAAATATATAGTCATTCAATAGAACTTTTAAAACATTGAAATTCTCTTTTAAAATATTGTTTTCCAAAAAGGCTTTATTTTAAGGATATTGCACTGTTCCCGCAAATATGGAAGAGCTTTAATATACATACATACATACATGTGTGTGTGTGCGTGTTCCCCTGTATATCAAAATGATTATCCTGTACACGGTTTCTCTGCCAGAGCACTTCAAATATATTTTCTGATGAACGACAATGCATTTCTTATTTTCGCTCCTGTCCTCAAAAAATGAAGACGCTGCTCTGCAGTACCGGCCTGCATTTATATCAAATCCATTTACTAGATATATGTGCGCGCGCGCTATTACGCGACGTTGTATAGACGTTTTAAATGCAAATATAACTAAAACGTGAAGAAAAATTAAAACAGAAATCGCACACATTGTATGAGTTGTGTGAAATTCATAGATGCAGGGTTGCAAAATTGGTAGCTTATATCTTTTAAATATATAGTAATATTATAATATATAATATTTCCACCATCCAGTATTTGTACAATGATAATAAGGATGAATTTCATTAGACTCTCTTATCGATCTTCTGCGGCTGTTACATATATTTATTAAATAACATCTAACATTCGATCGAGAGTGCACGTACAATACGGATTACACGCACAAGTCGTGTCGGAATTACGTTGAAACATACGAACGTTCAAAATTCACCATGACTTCGTGTACGGTGCTTCTCTTCGTGATAGCATCATAAACTCATAACATCTATAGCGGAGTTCTTTAACCCTTTGCACTCGGCGCCGTTTTGGACGTTACCTACCAGCAACTCGACGCCACTTTGTTGCGAAAACGTATATTCTGGAATGGACATATTATATAGCATAGCTTTGGAACCAAGTAAGGTATTGTAATGATATTTGGTTTATCTAAATTTGTAAGCATCGAGGAACATATATCTGTGAAAAAAATGCTATGATATGCTGGAATCACGATGTTCCCTCAAAGAGGATAACCGAGTGCAAAGGGTTAATATATACATACATAGACCAGGTGTCCCATTTCAAGTTTCGCATGTAATTATTTTTCAAATTATAGCTGGTTTCAAAAAATGTTTCAAATAAAATTTACCCTGTATCAGCAGGGAGGAAAAAGTCATTTTATAGCCAGCACAAATATTTTATAGATGGAATTTTCTCCGAGATTTTAATGAGATTTGTTCTTTCTTGTTGTGCGGAATTGCATGCGTTTATTTAGGTAGAAGTGTAGCCCATTCTACGGCATTGACTTGTAATACTTTAGTTTTTTTTAAATAGTTTAAGGTTACTTTAAATTCTCAGAGGCATATCTACCCAGAAAAGATTTATAACTACCATAAGATGACCCTTACTCACCTCCAAAGAGGTTAAGTTTTTTTTTAAACAATCACTTGAAAAAGCTATAATCGAAAAAAAATTGCGTGCGAAACTTCAAATAGAACACCCCGCGTTTGCCTTCCATTAGAGGTTTCGCACACAGGATGTTGCGAAAGTCGTGAGGGGATTGGAAATATTCGTAATTCTTTTAAATTCCAATTTTTTCTCCCTTTCAAAACTTGTAAAGTAGATGCGAGATATTTATCATGAAAGAAAACAGTGTTATTTTATTAATGATGATAATTTATTCTTGCCGAGGAATAACTCCATAAACATTTAGGACGAATTAAGAATATATATAACGCACTCAGTATGTTCTGACGTTTCGTTTCGGTTATACGCCCTTATCAAGAAATGTATTCAATCTAAAATGATTTCAAAGTAAGTATAAAGAGTGAAATAACTATGGATAATTGTATTTACAAAAGGAATGGATGAATTATATGTTAATAGGTTTATAGTCAAAACACAAGTAAAGGTGTCAAAATTATTGTGTCTTATCCCGCGTGCTTACATAACGAAGATGTGTAGAAGAGAATAAGAGGGGAGCCGAAACGCCCTTTGTAGATATAACATTTTACACAAATTCAGAAAATAAGAACATAGAACCAAATTTGCACTATCAGAATAGTTGATTTGAGGCTCAAAAAATTCAAGCATCCGTCTAATGTGGCTCTTTCCACACAAAATACCAACTCTAGAATTATTTTTATTCTGTACATAAAACCTACTGCATACATCTTTCAAGGAATTTTCATCAAACTTTAGTTAAAAACAGCTTTGACCCCATTAAATAATCTCATTAATGTTATCACAACCGGTGAAAATATAATTTAAAAATTGGAGAAATATAACGTCATGTACAAAAACAAATGCAAAAATTACAATGAAAGCTATATCGGGCAAACAAAGCGTAAACTTTATACTGAATTAAAGAGCACACTGCAGCTTAATCAATGAGGGAACAATAGCAGCTACACGCTACAATAGCTTTAATCGTAGTTTTGATTTTGAAAATACCGAAATCATGGACTGAGAACAACATTATCAGAAACACCTTATATCGCAGATGTTACACATTTAAACAAAAGCGCGTCCCCTCAACCTACAAACAAATACCGGTAATTTAAATCCTGCTTATGATAGACATTTACACCTCATTAATAATGTCCAGTAGTTTCTCGCCAGAATTCACAAAAGATGAACCATACCTCCATATTATATTCTGATACCCGATAACATTTCTCCTTGAACAATATCTAAATTTCTTAACGCTCGTATGTAGAATGCAACTTTGAACATCTTGACAGTGAGAAACTTAAGCTGTATGTTCTTATTTTATGAATCAGTTTAAAATGTTACTTCTACAAGCGGCTATCCGGTCCTAATCTTAATCTCTTTTACACATCTTCGTAATGTAAGCACATGGAGTAAGATGTAATAATTTTTATAACTTTACTTGTCTTTCGACATTAAGCTAATCAACATATCATTCATCCATTAATTAAATTTCACAAAATAAGTTTTTCCCTTTTGTTAATACAATTAACCGTAGTTATTTCACTCTTGATACTTACTCTGTAAACATTTTAGATTTAATAAATTTCTTGATAAGGGCTCACAACCGAGTCGAAACGTCGAAATACCTATACTGCTGTATTGCATATATTATTAATTCGCCGTACACATCTAAGGGTTTAATCCTCTGCAAGGCTAAATTAACATCATTTTGCAATATACGAGAAAATGGAAGTCCAGGAGAACCATAAGTTTTTTATTAACTGGAAGCCAGAGTGTAAAACAAATATCTCTTAATTATTGATTTTGCCTTCCCGACGTACATTTTACATGCCTCTACTCGATTTTTGCATCACCCTGTACGTTTGATTTCGCTCCGGTCTTCAATTATTTTCGTCCAAAATTGCTTTGGATATCCAATTTTAATACTTTACCTAAATGTTTAGGGTATCCACAATACTGCCAGTCATAATTAAGAATGAAAAGGGCAATATCAAGATTAACTTCCAGTGACATAAGAAATATGTATGAAATATAGAATAAAATATATTTATTTGAAACTTTGTTTTCGAGATAATTGACTTTAATTATATTTTTTTTATTTTTTAAAATCATTACTCTTTGGCGTATTTGTAAATATGACCGCTATTTCGTAAATTTCTGTCTATTATTCTTGCAGAATTGTTATTTGTTGTCATTTTAAGTTTTTATCGTGTGCGAAGAACATATACTGAATATTGAACAGATAAGAGAAAGACTTGCTACGCAGTTTAAATAATTAAATTTTCAGAATCACACGTTAGAAAACAAAAATAGAAATTGAATCCTAAGAGCATAACTTTTTATGTAAAATCACGGACGTTATTTTTAATAATTCTCTAATTAAAAAAGTTCTTAAAAGGCGAGCATTTTCATTTATTGCATGTCCTTGCCATCTAAAGAGTTTGAAATGATTTAAAAATTGCTTAATAACACAAATAAGACAGTATATAGTCACATCCATTCAATTGTATCTTGGCCGAATACTTGTGTGTTAAGTAAACCTAGAAAGCCAATTTTAGCGAAGACAGAGTCTCAAACAAAAAAATTGTATACTACATCCTTAACTTTTTTCACATAGAATTAACCATTACGCAATTGTGTCACCATTTACACAATATTCTGTATATTGGGTCATTCCATCAGTATTGCAGTTTTATATGGTAAGTGTTAAAACAAGGCAGCATTGATACACCACTAAATACGTTGATCAGAGAAACTTAGTAAATCCACTATTAAGTACTTTTGCTTCAACAGTGCACACACTGTAGGGAGCACTGCATAGAAATTAACTCGAAATAATACGGGTCTAATTGGTCAGTCAGAAAGGACACATCCTTTTTTATACGTATTTTCGGCTTTAGTGCATTCATTGTTGAAACGGTCACGCATACTTATCTCATCATGAAATGAAGGCAATGAACGAGACAGAATAAGATAGTGCAATGTGAGTAACGCAATGAACCTCCAAGCATCGACGTAAACATAACATCGTAGTACGTGGAATCGGTAAATCGTGGAGTACAGTCAGTCCTCGTAAACACAAGAGTTCTACCACTTTGTGATGTGTAACGTCACAAATTAAATACAGGGACTGGGTAAGCATTAAAAATGGAGATAATCGTGATGTACGACGTCGCTCCGTATCATTCAGAATAATTTTCTTTCCTACAGTAATTTCTTCTAGCAAACCCTTAAAGGCGTCCTGACCCTAATACGTTTTTAATATTATAGTACCTACAACGGAAACGCCAGGACAGCTTTTAGCCTTTGTTTGTAGCTTCTGCAGGAACGTTATACTGGTGAAATTTTCCAAATAAAATTATTATTATTCCGTATCCTTTTGAGGTTTTATATCGAGCACCGCCTGACATAATGTTCTTTAATGTAGATATTTCATATTAATCGTGCATATGAGGGAACAGACTTTACAGCTCTTTTACGGTTCTGGGCAGGAAAGGAGGCGCACGGAATCGCACGGGGGCAACAGGATTACTTTGTAACCTTTATCTTTCCTCCATTGTTGACATTCCCTTACTCATAACAATTCGACCGAATAGTGCGCTCTGACATAGTAGTAGAATTCTGTTATTTACGGGTGACAAGTTTCACTGTGAATAAAACCATAAATACAATGACACTGTTGTATTGTTAATATAGACAATATTATTTTTGAACATATATTTTATCTCGAAAAGTGAGTAAGAATATCTTTTTATATTAACACATTGTATGCAAGTACTAGAACACGTACTAGCACATTTCTCTTACTACTTTATGGAGCAAAATACTTTAGATGGTATTGCGTAACAAAAACTTATTAGAACGTAAAACATGTTTTGAATAAAACTATCTTCTAAGTTAATAAGAAACTTGCAATTTAATATTTATTTATTTATTTTAACCCGTATAATAGTCTTTTATAAAACAATAACTTTTAAATATAACAAATAATTGAAGGTCGGTTCATAGCAAGAAATGAACCCTTTGAATCTACTGATGACTAGTCATCCAACTTTAAATTTCATTGGTTACTAACACTGACTCTAGTCATTTTCTTTATTTTCCAATAATTTACAGCTTTAATTAAACATAACATAGCTTATTATCGCCAGTGGTACCAATTTTCTGTTTTGTTCACAGATACTTCACCCATAAATTGCATTAGGTGACAGAGTCAAATATAACACTTTAGAAAATGAAGTGCAAGTTCGTATCGTAAATGGATCATACAGTAGCATCATATTTGCATTGATTTGACTAGTCTATACAGTGAAAGTATAGTGGCAAATGCCATTGAAATATTGAAAGGATTAAGAAAAATCAAAGAATTTCTTATTACTAGTATTATTTAAATTAATAGTCAAAGTTAAGTTTAGAAAACCCTGTTCAGCACAGTTACTTGTCAAAAAAGATCCATACCATGTAGAACGAAACGCACAAAATAGTTTGCATAGAATGTGTGAATAGTTAACTATGGATTCTTGGACTACACAAATACTCTTCTCCTTTGTCCTGGACATATTTCATTAATTTTTTTTTGTTACACGTAACCAGTGATGCCCTCTGGTATCTTATTCAATAAAATACATATTCTCTTTATATATCTTTTTTCCAACAGAAAACGATACACAATGACCTAATGAATCATTTCCAGGGACATGGGCAAAGTTGAGTATAGTTACTATGGTCTCAAACAGTAATAACCGATTGCTCTTAATTTATTAATGATTTGAAGAGACCCAATGAAGGAATCTACTGCCAAAAACTCTTCCCATATCGTGCAAGAACATGTAGAGATAAAATGTGACAAAAAGCATAGCATACGTGACTATCTCTAGAAACTTTATTATGTGAAAACTGCAGAATACTTTCAATGATTTAATATATACGTATATAGATAGTTTTCTACACACGCATGCACGCACACACAGAGTGTTTTATTTTAAGCGAATCATGCTGTTATCACCCACGTAATTCACTATTAAAAAATAAACTTGATATTTTAAAGGCACATTCCATGCAAATAGGGTTTATAACAGTCACAAGAAGTCTGCTTAGGAACAATGTAAGTTCGACTTGAAATATTTTTTCGGTAACAAATAGTTTACAAAGAGTTCAAGCAAATCGTACCTGTGCACTTTATATAGTCTACCTTTTTTTTTAGCAATCTTTTCATACCCATTTGGATAATTTATACGTGATACAAAATAAAACGCAATATAATGACACACCACGTGCGATATGGTTAACAACAGGAGAACCGGCAGACCAGTACTGAAGGTCATGTAAAAACGATGGGGAAAATCTTACACAAGTTCGATTCAAGAGATAATTACGTGGTTTACTTCAAATGCAGATGCTCAGTGTGCATGTGCGTATAGATCGCAACCTAAGTACAAATAATTGATTCGATTATAGTTCAATGTAATCATTATTTTTGTATTATAACAGAGCTTATATTTGTTACAATTCAATACGAATGCGCAGAACGAAAAGAAACTGGAAGGATGAGGAGACCACGAAGCCAGCCGTGAAAGGTCGCGCTTCGGTCGATAAGGTAGGAGATGAAGTAAATGCTCTGCTTTTCCACATCGTACACACGTACACATACACACATACGTACGTACAACATAAACACCTATCTAGATAGCTTGCTTAGTTACACACACGGACGCACGCACGCACACACAAACCAGGCAGAGAGAGAGAGAGAGAGAGAGAGAGAGAGAGAGAGAGAGAGAGAGAGAGAGAGAGTTAGCTGGTGTACTATAGCAAGCATATTAGCTATATACAAGGTCTTTCCTATTTTTCAATAATATTGTAAGAGCATAAACTATAAACAAAAATAAGAAAAAATATATGAATTTTGTTCGTAAACGTATTGTTACATAGTTGATATTATTACTATGATAACTAAAAACCAACTGCTTACTCTGGCCACGGCAAATTATTAGATAATAAGAAATACTTTGTAAGTACAAACAAAGTAAATATCATTGAGCTCTGATATAAAACTTCATACCTGCTGCTACATACACATTTTATGTTCAACATTTGCTTTATAACAAAGTATATGCAAGGAAATTTCGTATAACATATTTTTCATATTTTCACTTACATTTGGTCGGAAAAGTAGGGTATAACCTATATGCATCCAGTTTAGTGTGTGTGTGTGTGTATGTGTGTGTGTGTACACGCACGCGTTTGTGAGCGTGAGTACAAGTTGTGTAGTTAGTTAGCATAGTAGATATATATACAGAATAATTCATAAATGCATGTCAATACTTTAGAAGGTGAATGTGCACACTAATATACATTGATCGAATAATTAAATATGGATAAGTAATCACAACTCACGATCCTTTAGCACATCCATCATTCAGGATTGGAAAATTAGGACGCACCATACACGAGTTACTTTTTCACTGCATCGATGAAAAAGTTTTTCCACAGAGATGTCCAACAAGAAGGAAGTGGACATTCATAGAAGATCGTAACGCATGATCCTTGAATATATCCACGACCCACGGTCGAATAATTAAATATTGATAAGTGATCACAACTCGCATTAACACATTCATTATTCACAATTGGAAAATTGAAACGCACTGTACACGAGTTACGTTGTCACCGCTATGAACCAAAGAACCTTTATTAACGTATCCTTTGTATGGAGATCCTTTAATATATCATTAATATATCCACCAGATAATGGATACCGTAAATACGACTCGAAAACGGAGATGCACCATACACAAGTGGCATTACTACTATGATAATCAAAAAAACCGTGGAGATACTATATCTGTTCTCCATGGACGTATACAATGCATAGAGATCTTTTAATTTATCCAATATTCATGGTTGACTATTCACAAAGACCATAGCACGCAGTTCATTAATAAATCCAGTATTCATGGTTAAAAAATTATGACCCACTGCACGCAATTACGTTTCCAATATGACGATGGAAAAGAGCCTCCATTTTTAAAAAAGGGAAAGTACTTGTAAACAACTATGGTATAATCCTTGAGTAAAATTAACGTTCACAATTGCAAAATTAAGATGCACCAAGCACAAATTATGTTTCCAATACGCTAGTTCAAATAATTGCCGCTTTTTCAAGGAAATGCTTAACAAAAGGTAAATGGATATTCATAGATAATCTTGAACGATCCTTTGATATTTCCACTGTTTATGATTGGAAAAAGAAGACGCACCATACACAAGTTACGTTTTCAATAATACGGTCGACAGAACATATCTGGACGTCGCACCGCGAACGGATCCAGGTAACCACCGCCGCCGGAAGACCCAGCTCCGTAGCACGCGATTCGGAGGGGCGTTGCGGCATTAAATCACAGACGATGCACGGCGGTGTCCTCGCCGCTGTCACCACTGAGCGCGCACCTTGAGAGTACACTCGAACGTAACTGGAGTATCTGGACTACACAGCGCCCTCCTGATGGTTCTTCTGGAAGAGTATGGTCTCCTCGAAGATGTACTGCTTCAGAATTTCCTTTGGCAGATCGTCCAGCTCCATGTCAAATTTGAACGGCTCCTCTGCTACCGGCTGGAAAATGAATTTCTCTTTTTTAACTTGTTGAACAGCACATCTGTTTTCATTGCTTTCCATTTACATCATGGTCAGCTGTTCAACAGCAAATCATACGCAGATCACGGTTGAACTACCATGTGTACATCCTTTTATGCATTCTTTATGTATAATAAGATCTAATCACAATCTATATACATATGTGGTATCCGTATACTCATTATTTTAGCTAGTTTCTCAACTGGTGCATGTGCTTTAAAAATACTCTTTAAAATAGTTTTTAATTTGAATACATAACTTTAAAAATTTGATATTATTAGCCATGAGTGACTATCAGAGCATGAACCAAAAATGTATGTGAGGCAATCATGACACTTAATATTTTAACACGGAAAGTAAAATCTGATAAAATTGGATTAAATCACTATTCTGACTGATTTGTCTCAAATATTGCAATTTTGCATATATAGTATAAAAAAAGGCGGACAATTGCCGCTGTAAGTTAGAGTAAGAATAATAAAAAGTGGAAGAATGATAGGATGAATGATGAGTATGTAAAAGTATACAATACTTTTGCAGTATAAAAACTTATTTTATGGTTGATGTGGTACACAGCAGGTTGATCTGACATGGATGGATGAGAAAAATGCATATAGAAATGAATGTAAATATATTTTTCTTACTTTCATTTCTTAATCATCATTTCTAAATAGTTCTTCATTTCTTCATTTCTCACATAATTTCTAAATAGACAAAAATTGCAAAGTTATAAGCAAATTGCAGAAACCACTTCTGTTTAATATTACCACAAAATCTATTTATACATACACATTATAGTTTTATTATAATTACATATTACATTTATACATACATATTATTAAATTTATCATCATAAAGAGAACAATAGCGGTAAGGATACATATGTGAAAGAAATAAAAATGACAAAAGTAACAATTTAATGCAATTGTGAGAGAAATGTTGTCAGAAAATATTATTGAGATTGTGTATGATTATAATTGATACACACACGCAGATGCTTGTGGTATAATCTTTAAAACTAAGTTTATAGAGCGCATTATTTGAAAATAACAGAAACTGTTTCTCCTAGCATTTATTCTGACTTTCAATCATTTAATGGGACAAATATATATACAAATTCTTTTTTTTTCTAAACTCTCTAATCTCGACATCCACAATGTAGAACACTTATTTTTACTGACTGTGTTAATTTACAGCATTCATAAATTCAGTATTAATCTTAGTGAATTGGTCTTAGTCATGAAAACATTACTGCAGTAAAAAATAGAAATGTAATACAAAATTGTTCAAACGTAAATGTAAAAAATGAACAACTAATATGACGCCTTTAAGAGAATTAACATGAATAGGAGATCAAACATTTGTACTATTTCATTTAGTACAGTAATATATGCAGAATTATTTGCTCGGACATCCTAATATACAAAGATGCAACAAATGCTTTGCTGGTTGCTTAAACAATATGAAATAAAACAAAAAACCGACTATCCATCTCAGTATGTCAGTCCTAAATAATTTAAGAATGCTGCATCTTCACTGCAATGTTATTATAAAAAAAAATACAGTACTAAGTAGTAATCAAACTCAAGAAACAATAAAGTATTATAATAAGACGAAGTTTAGAGTAAACGTGCTTCATCAAATGGTATAGAACTAGATCAAAGATATTTGGATTTTCTTTTTCCATTAGCCAAAAAGCTTGCCACCGGAAAGAAAATGTACAAAACACTAATTTTCTGTCAGCTAATAGTTTAAAGACCTAACACTTGACAAGACAAATATTATCCGAGAAATAAAAGTAATCATATTTATAGAAAATCCATCATTTTCGTACATTTTCTTTACATATGATTACTTTTATTTCTCTGACAATATGTGCCTTGTCAAGTGTTAGGTCCTTAAACTATTAGGTGACGTGTATGCAAAAATGTTCTGCATATGCTTGCAAAACCACGCGTTGCTCATACACATATACATTTGTATTGAGAAAGAATAGACACACAGACTAACCTCGTCTGCAGGGTCATAGTACTGCTCCAGGTACGGGTGAGCTAACGCATCTTCCACAACAATCCGCTTGTTCGGATTGAACGTCAACATCTTATCCAAGAGATCCAACGCCCTCGGATCGGCGTTAGGGAAAAGACTGGTCCAGGGCACTTTTGGCTTGTAGGGTAAAGACTGCAGGTAGTTACGTGCCTAAAATCCAAGGATGTACATGCTAAAGCAATTAACCATTTCTCGATCCTTCAAGGGAGGCAAAAGGAACATAGAATATGAGCACAACAAACTAAGGTAACAGCGAATGATACATCCTGATTTATTGACACCATGATCGATACGTATGCAATGTATAAAGTGTGCACAGTAATTAATAATCATGCTTATTATAATAGACATTGATGTATTTAATTGTATTATTCATAGAAATATATGAACATATTATTATAGAACTTCATATAACTTATTACCAGTAGAAAATTATGTGAAAGGAGTGAATTACCTTTTAAAATTGAAAAAATGTCTTTTAAGAAAAAATCAGACTTATTTCATTGTAGCAATTTCGTAACAATAAATGCTTGATCAATTGTTCCAACGTAAAATAAAGTGTGGTTCTAACAAGACAGTATTATTGCCCTGAAAAAGAACAGTTTCATAGTTCTGAAAAAAATCGCATTACAATTTTGAAAAGAAGTGATTAATAATCAGTCACCATCTGGGTCGAACAACTACCTGAATTAATTTTTTTAAACAATTAATGTTACAAATTCGTTATATATAATAACTCCGTTTGCAAAAGTTTAAGGATATTTTCTCAATTTTAAAACACAATCAATTATTTTCTTACCTTCTTATATTGGCAATAAATTATATTAAATTCTGTAATGTATTTGCACATTTCTATGAACAATGCAATTAAATATGTCAATGTGTATTATAACAATCATAATTATACAGTCCTGCGTAGTTTGTAAATGGCATTAGCATCGATCAGAGGGTCGATAAATCACCACCAGCTGGTTTCTACCACCTGAAACTGTCATGATCATATTCCAAAATCTAGCTCCCTTTCAGAAGCTAGACAACAAATTATTATTCCCTGTGTAGAACCAGAAAAGTTACTATTCGTGTAACGTAAGAAAAACCCTGAGATGGCATAGAGGCGTATAAAGATTTTTTGCTGACACACCTATCCCCACATTTAGATCGTGCCATCAGAAGTTACAAAGAAATAGGATCTCCATGCTTATGGAAAAGTTACCAAACTCGAAAATTTACTGTTTCCGCATACCACAATTCTATCTATATTTACGCAATGCTTTCGACTCGTCGCTTATTTTTAGCTATTTCACTTGGGTACCATTCATCCTATTTTCGTCATGAGATTTTTTTTTAGATTGTGTGTGTGCACGTACGGTGTAAAGGGCGAAACGAAGAAGGGGGGGGGGGGGGTACATATGCATATACAGACAAGTCAATAGGCAGTCCGCGGCGTCATTACATTCGGATATTTTCTTCGGATATTTCAAAATTTTAAATCCCATTAAACTAATTCAAAATAATAAGATATAATTATATGAAAAGGTGTAATTACGAAAGGCATAGATTTGGCTTTTTTTATATTTACCGCACATAATAATGATTGCACGGCAAAATGACCAGAGAAGTCGATGCCGGAAATCCAATAAATAGGACCAAGCATAATGACCACCAGGAAAAAAATAGCCATTATTCTTATTTATATGTTTCCCTTGAAAATTTTTGGTTTGTCCTTGCGGCCCACGATAAAACCTTATGGCAAGAATATGGATCAAATTGGTGGAACTCGAAAGTGGGATTTGTCACACATATTCTTACAGTTTTAGTGTATCATTCATCGAGTGGTCAAGCATACAAAATAATGTAACGCCAAGTGATGAACAAAATGTCTCCAGACCAACTGAACCATTTTGAAGGCAACAACGAGACCCAAAGCTTGATGTAAACTTAGAAAAAATTGTAATACATGAAAACAGTAAATCGTAAGATATGTAAAACTTTCTGTAAAAATAGGGATCCTACTCGTACCTTAAATGTGAAAATAATTGAAAATATGTGAATGTAAAAATGTGAAAACTCAGTGAGCATCAAAGGTGGGAATAGACATATTGCCCTTGTGCCATGACAAGTATTTTCCTTTTAGTTCTGTATAGTATATACATAATTTCCTTTTCTTTGCAAATTATATCTATGTAGATGTGCGGACGCGCGTGTGTATGTAAATTTGGTTAACATGGTATGATATGGCAATATAATTGTAACATATAGAGGATGATAGAATAGAACCATTTAATGATTATATAATACATAGTATACACTAATTTCTGTGTATACAGCGACACAAAAATATCCTGATATTGAGGTATATTCAAATGTATCGGAATATATCTCTATTATTTATAAATGAATCGTATTTGGTATTCTTCTTAATAATGAGTCATTGATTGTGGTTAACAAGTACATGTTACTCATTAAATAACTTAATATACATAACATTATAATTAATCATGACTGAAACTATGCTGCGTTTTTGCATTATAAAAATATTCTAACACTACAGAAAGTTGTAACATTTTCAATGAAATTTAGATATGTACTCACAGTTTGAATATTTTATCGTGTAACCCTTATTTTGCAGCATATCTTAATTGTTTTCGCATGTTAAATATTATTTTTTTTAATATTTCACAGATATAAATGTTCAATCCTCTGAAAGTTTTTCTTTTATTTCGTCTTTTGAAATTGTCAAACTCGCATTGTGCTGTCCAATTTGTCTCATAAATTATCAATGGAAGTAAGACCTAGGGAGGAGCTATGGTGGTGTAGTGGATAGAGGCTCAGACTCCTATGTGGCAGACCCCTGGGTTCGAATCCCACCAATCACCTCTGATTTTTTTATGTGATATGTATACCGTAACTCTGGTGGTTCGAAACCCACCTTACACAGTAGGTCCTTGGCGAAATGACCTTAGCAGTCGGTGCCAAAAAATGAATTTAAAAAAAAAAGACCTAGGGATTCTGGAGGAGGATGCAGAATTTTTGGGCAATGGTATAATAAAAATTCTTGCACAATGCATTCTTTTTGTTTGGGATGGTTATCCTGATCAAATTAAAAAATATCATCAATCCTCATATCTTCAACACTTTGCATTAAATTATTCTTTAAGAGGTTCAGGTAAACATTTTTGTGTATAATCGTGTTTATAGCAATTGACTTCCTAACACCAGTAGTTTATAAATATTTTATAATTCCCAACACAAATTTTTGTTATGCATTACGGAAATACAAAATATTGTACTAAAAATGCCAACATATTACTCTACTGAAGGAATATTAGATTTGCATTTTATGTATGGTGATGCTTTAGCTATCTATTACCTTTACCTTTACTAAAGCTATTTTATTCAATACAGTATGTTTTATGTGCTATATAAATATTGCATGATTTTTTTTTAATACTCAGTATACTTAGATACATGTGCATGCGCATGAAATATCTCTATTATAAGTTTCTTAAGATTGTTGTGATGATTTAAATTACACATCATTTAAATATTTCAATAGCGATTTAAACCTGGTACCTTTTCATTGATGATACACTCCAGGTCTTCCGCAGAGGGCGAACCCAGGACTCCCAATATGTGGTTAAGCTGATCCAGGTAGTGCTTGCCAGGGAATATTGCCCTGCGGGACAGCATCTCCGCAAGGATGCAGCCCACCGACCAGATGTCTATGGACTTTGTATATCCCTAAACAGTGTACATATAAATACACATATATATATACACACTCTTTCTGCGTAAAATTCTATTTTGTGTCATATGTGTGTCAGGTGCCATTAGATCTAAAAAAAAACATTGATGACGTTAAGATCTTCAAGAGAATAGCTTTAAAAAAAGGTTGCTAATGACTGTATGTGCCCCTCATATTAAACTATTTTTTTTCCACCTTTTTCATATTTTTAAGGCACAAGCAATCATGATGAGTAAAACATTGTGTATGCACATACACAGTAGGGAAATTAAAACAGACCACTGTAATATCTTGCTTCCTTTCCGTGACTGAATAAAATGTTTCAAATCAAACTTGCTTTGCTTCAAGGAAGTATATTCAAGGAAAAACACATGATTCAATATCTCATTTTTTTATTAGCGGAGCATAAAGAAGATATACGAATTAATCCTGTATTTTTAGATCAAATATGTTGTATTATTTTTATTCCAATTCTGAGAGCACTTGAACATAATGGAAAATAAATTGTCTTAGAACAATCTTCAAATATTTTTGTGTTTTTTTAAGCACTGTCATATATTATTCGACATTATTTATGACTTTGATAAATCCCATTGGATTCTTTTGATCAAAACAATCGTTATGACCGAAGATATTGTTTGTGTACTGCAGAAATTTTACTTGTTTTTAGAGTATGAGATAAATAAATTTGCCGAACGTACACCTGCAATCAATGATTCATCAGCAACCCCTCAAGGGGGGTAAGGAGAACATGGAATATAGCCGTAGCGGCTTCAAGTGACAATGATCAACTGATCCTGACTTATCCATCCTATGATTGACACGTGCAATTTACAAACTGCACAGAAATTTATAATTGTAGCAGTTATAATATACATTGACATATTTAATTGTATTATTCATAGAAATGTGCAAAACAATATTATAGAATCTAATACAACATATTGCCCGTATAAGATGAGAAAATAATGGATTATCTTCTAAAATTGAAAAGATGTTCAAGACAGGAGGCATTAACGAACTCTGAGTTGACCTTGGGGTCTCCAGCTCACAAAATTGAAGAGATCCTTCACCAATTAGAGCAAAAACAATAAAAAGCATAGAACAAAAATGTTCACCTTGGAATTAAGCATGATTTCCGGTGCTCTGTACCACCTGGTCGCCACATATTCCGTAAGAAAACCAGCATGGTTGTGCTCTGGATCGGCCACCCTTGCCAGGCCGAAGTCGCAGATTTTAAGGTCACAAGTGGTATTAAGCAACAGATTGCTCGGTTTCAGATCACGATGAAGAACATTGGCAGAGTGTATATACTTTAAACCACGAAGTATCTGGTAGAGGAAGTAGCATATATGGTCATTACTGATTGCCTGAAACAAATTGTTTTTATATTATTCATAACAAGCTGCTCAGATTTCTGTGAAAAAAGTATAAGTACCATTACTATTGATCAGTACAATTAAAAACCATGTTGTAAAATGTTTGATTGTGCATATGCAGAATTTATATATATATATATTTTGAACATTAAAAAAAATATTTTTGTCAAGTGATTTATAGAATTATTTCAATATAAAATATTTTACATATTATAAAAGTTTGTTTTGTGGAAGTATTGTAAAAGTTTATTTAGATTGGGTTATATAATTATTGTTACAACTGTGTATTACTTCTTTAATGGAGTTCTATTTTTCCAACAGGATATTATACAAGTATGTGTACATGTATGATAAATATGATATGTGATGAACAAAGTATATGCATAAAAACAGATACTTTATGCACTTATACAAACAGATAAGACCTACGTACCATACGAATAAGAATTAAGAAACAATCGACATTTTTGATTTACAGAAACTTATTATAGAAACTATTTATAGATCAAATTTCAATGCATTACCTATCCTTACTTTTAAAACTGGCATAATCACTGTTATAAAAGTTTTAATTTAATTAACAAATTTGACTTACATGTAAACATTATCCATGTCGAAAATTTAATTTTGGTTATCAGTGAGTAATATGCATTACTGGAATTCTTTTTTTATTATCAATAACCATTATTAAGACCTACAATTTTATATTGGTTACTAGTAATTGTTATCGATAGAAAATTCATTTTTTAAATACTTGAAATTGACCTTTATCTATATAAAAATTAATTTTTGATTAATAATTGCTTTTAAAACATTTCATAAAGTAACTTATTTAGGATGTTGGTTTTAAACGTGTTTGTGATACAAAGTAAACCTAGAGAGATATTCCAGTCCTTTCGTATCATTTGCGGTTGCAGTTTGTTATAATGCATAAAAATATGATTTATTTTAATCCTTTACGGACGGGGCGCTAACGCGCGAGTGCCCGCATGGATGGGGAGTCTTTGAAGGATTTCATGGGACGATGCCGCAAGGGTAGAACTGATGGTCCCGTTGAGGAGTTTTCCGTGTTTTAATTCATTTTAATCTGAGCAAGTATTCATAATAAACAAATAAATCCATATAAATATAGTGAATTGTTTCGCACAATAGTGCTCTGTTCTACATGAGGGACACCGTAACGAAGTCCGCCGCAGCGAAAGGAATGCTTGCGCTGCTATCCGCAAACACGCATCCAGAACGGTAAAAATGCTTGGTAAGCGGTCAGCAGACAGTCGTCCACAAAGAGTTAACACGTTGAACGCGGTGCCAAAATTGCTGTCCTTTCTGTTCAGCCGGCAGCGAGCAAGCTCTCAAGTGATACGATGATACAGGGTGATCCGCGACTTCAAAGCAAGCGACTTCGCGCACTGGGTAGGCATCTAGATGAGGAAATTCCAATCCAAGTTGAAAGATGAATTCATAAGTTACTCAAAAAGGAAGGAGACGTACATAAAGTCCGAAGATATTGTTCGCGATGTTATGATAACAATTCAAAACTACTTATACACAAGATAGCCAAAAATGTTACCAGAAAAGTTGTCACGTTTTGTAATGTGTAAATACAAGCCACATTACTGTTTAAAATATTTTAGTCAACTTCATTGAAATGTCTACATTTACTTTTTAACTTTAATCCTGTCAGGCTCAGAGATCGACGCCGACCAAACGAAAAGTCCCGTGCTGGTTTCCAGGGACCGCGCCGCGTTCAACGTGTTAATGGAACAATGTCTTGTGCTGCTATATGCATCATACACTAATCATTCTATGATTGTTGCTCAGCATGGATATTATTTGTGACATTCACAAGGCAAGACACATCGTTTTTCAAGTGCGGACTTGCTTCTGTGTTATGCTGACAGAAAATCAAATGCTTGTAGCGAAAACCTAAGACAATATATTTACCAGATAATAATTAAATATTACGGTTTGGGAAAATTTATGGAAAATTTGTAAACATTTTTTGCATTTTTCATAATTTTCTTATTATATTTGAGCAAAGTCACTTTTTCATTCTACGGATGTGTAATGCTATGAATTACGTGCTCCTCTTGAAAAAATATAGGACTAGTATCGTACTCCTAACCTCCTTACTCGTTGTTAATTTAAAAACATTCAATTATTCTTGGTCTAACAGAGCACCTTTTCACGCACTTTATGTTTTAATTCTCCATCTGGTCTCGTGGAGTTAGAATTTCAGTCGGCCACATCGACGTTTTTGTGTGGAATAATAACAATTTTTACCACTGATGTGTAACTCAAATAATGAAATGGTTACTAAATTATGAATTAAAATAAAATTAATATTTCATTTTATTCCACTTAATTTTGAAATTAATTTCATTTTATTTAAAATTTAGTAACCATTTAATTATTTGAGTCACAGACCATTGGACAAAATCATTATTCCACACAAAAACGTCGACATGGTTGACTGAAAATCTAACTCCATGACACTTGATGTGGAATGAAAATATAATGTTTGTGAATAGGTGTTGTATTTAACTGAGAATCACTAATTGCATCATTTTTCAAAAATTTTTTATTCATTTTCGATACCGCCTGCTAAGATTATTTGGGCCAGGACCTACAGTTTAAGGTGAGTTCCGAACCATCAGAACTGCAGTATACATATTAGATGGAAAAATTAGAGATGATGGGCGTGATTCAAACCCGGTTCTCTCGTATGGCAGCCCCAGCAACTACGAAGTACACCACCATAGCTCTTCTAATTACTTTTACAATATAGAATTGTAATACATTATAAATACTTAGCAAAATGATGTAGGTTTGAAACTTAACAAATTCTTTACTCACATTATATGCTTAAAAACTTTTTATGTATGACATAAATTTCATATTTACGTACAGATCGGTTCATTATGAATATAATTTATTGTAAAATATTGTATTATTTTATATATCTTCAATTTATAATATATTAAAAATACTTTCCAATGATTATTTCACATGTGATTAATAACCCATCTTACTAATGTAATTGAAATAATAATAAAATATAATCAGTTATAAAATAAATATTAAATTAGTTAATGTGGTCGTAAATTATGTCATGTTTAGTTGCATTTTAATCTGAAATACCTCATCAATATGTTAAACAAAGTTTCAGGTAAAAAAATGTTACACTAAGAAAGTTATGTTATTGTTAAGTCATTATTCTCAAAGAAGCTGTCGTGTACCACATTGTATGCCAGAACACACACTTGACTGAATTCGATGAAGATAGCACGACTAAGTGCAGTATAGTGACATTTATGAAGAAACTCCAAAACAACAATCAAGGGTCTTTTACGGCAGATGAAATGAGATACATACCTAGTTTCATAACTAATAGTCTTTAATTTAGAGATATGTATGTATATAAACAAACATACTCACCTGTGTTTTTAGGAGCTTGTAGAGGTCGGTCTCCATCAGGCACTGTACAATGTAGACATCTTTCATTTGCTCTATGGTCGGTGCTCTCAGTATATCCCTTATATCTATAATCTGTTGAGAAATTTTTTAAGTAATTTCCTAATTTTTGTTAACTTCCAAATTTATTTATGATATTCATCTATGATGGTTATTATTTGATTAATTGATATTTATAAAAAATTTCATCGGAACTTGAGTAAAGCTGTTTTCGAAAATGAGATGGAAGATAAATGTGCATGCAGGACACTTTATTTAAGTTAAACAAATAAGTTATTTTTGTTATTGCAAAAAAGAGAAAATAGGTTATAGTTTATACAGCTTCAAGGACATATCTGACAGTGATAAATAAGCATTCTATAAAGTCTGTGAAACATACGAATTCCTATTCGCAATTATTTCTTACTTTCAACAGTGGTAAAAGTAATACATATGTTTTGCTTAAGTTAGATATATATTCATAGTGTATGTATTTGCCACAATCATTAATAATGACCAATGCAATCTATCTAAAGCTTCATAATGTTGCATAATTGCATAGCATGCGATACTCCTCATCAATATAATACTCAACCAACTAAAATATTTTTATAAAATTTCTTGAGTTCAGATAAGTAGAAGAAATAAAAAAATTATATTTATTTATAAAAAAAAAAAATTGCAGGTAATTAAAAACGTAGAAGAAAGAATGAGTTGACATAATATCTTTTACTATATAGATCTTTTTCGACCATGTTATATTTAGTAAAAAAAAATTTCAATTTGTCCAGAAAAACAGAATAATCTAAGTTGATCACTTTGTGCCACTCACCTTCTATATGAATGTCTTATTTCCAAAGTTTGTTAATTCCATAAAATAATCCAATATAATCAATGGATTGATATAGTTAATATTCATAAAGTCAATTTTCTAATACTTTTACATGATGTCAGTGAGCACCAATTTCGTAAATTTTTATAATTATTTGAATTGTATTATTGCAATAATTTGTTTTTAAAAAAATAGACTTCATCTCATTGATTTTTGAAGAAAATCATTCACAACTCAAAAAGTATAAAAATGTTAAACATTTTTCAATGGTAAGTATAATTATGAAAAAAATTTATATTAAACATAGAAAGTCTAGTAAAATGCTAAAAGTAAATGTGTGTGTGTGTGTGTGTGTGTGTGTGTGTGTGTGTGAGCGTGCGTGTTTAAATATATATACCGACATGTATGTTTATATATATCCACGCTCTGCACATACAATTCTAGTTAGCAATGTTATACATTTCCACAAAAAATAAAACCATCATCAAATAAATATTTACAATCTGCCAATACCTGAGATCTGCATAAGCGAAAAAAATGATGTAACACGAAACTCCAAATTCACGATGAAGTTTACATTTACAGACTAACATCTATTTAACAATACAACATCAAACCAACAATAGTCCTCACATTAGTATTGTCTGTCGCACGTTAATGTATCAACACTGATACAACAAAAGTAACATATCAACAAAATATGAAATATATAAACTTCAACAGGAAAAAGTATTTTTTATAAAAGGAAAGAAAAAAAAATATTCATGGAAAGGGCATGCGAACTTGCTATGTTATGATTTCTACGTAGGCAGGCTGATTGCTACACCGCTGCTTTATATAATTCGAGATATAATTTCTAGATGTACGAAAGTGATACGTATATCCAAGTGCACATTGAACTTGATTGTGTTGAAAATAAAGATGTAACGTTCTTTTACAGAATTAATTTGTGGGTAGACCGCGATATTGAAGCACATCAATACTGGCGGCAAACAGAATCTGCCTTTTCCTTCATTTTCTTTCCTTTAACCATTTCGATACTACAGATGACTATAGTCACCCAATATCCGAAGATGACTTTTATCCGAGCTCAAGGAGCTACGGTGGTGTAGTGGATAGAGGCTCAGACTGCCACGCGGCAGACCCGGGTTCGAATCCCGCCCATCACCTCTGGTTTTTCTATGTGATATGTATACCGTAGCTCTGGTG
>JBCFXI010001917.1:0-35566 GCA_038496175.1 Ampulex compressa | reverse complement strand
TCTCTCTCTCTCTCTCTCTCTCTCTCTCTCTCTCTCTCTCTCTCTCTCTCTCTCTCTCTCTCTCTCTCTCTCTCTCTCTCTCACACACACACACACACACACACACACACACACACAAAGGAAAAAAAAAGAAACAATTCACGATCAAAGCTCGATATTCCACTTACGTCATAACATCGAGCCAATCAGGGACATCGAGAAGAGGAAGGGAGGACGCAGCAAAACGCGAGGAGAAGTAAAATCGAGGAGAAAAACAGGGGCGAGTGCTTGGGCAAAGGGAGCACTGGGAGGGGGAGGGGGGGGGGGTCTCGCGCTTATCCTCGAAAGCTCGAAGGTAGAAATTTCCGCGCTGGTCGGGGGCCATGCTTGTAATCCGAGCACGGGGTGGAAAAATGATCGTCGGCGGCAGGAGGAAGGGGGAGGCGGACGCGAGAAGAGGGGGGGGGGGGGGCGATCGCTGGCATAAGCCAGTCGTGTACTTTGCTAATTAATTGGCAGTCGGCGTGCTAATATTCGTGCCGCGTCCAGGTATATTTAAAATCCCTTCCCATTTTCTCCTCTGCCTGACACCGCGAGCAAAGGCCGGGCGCGCAAACTGCAAAGGGCATTACTCATTTATTTCAATGTAACGTGCGCTGGGCTCCGCGCCGGCGCGCGCCGGCCCTTTGTCTCCGAGGATTAACTTAATGCACCCGCTTCCGACGGCGCAAACGGAAGGGCCAGGAATACGCTCCCGAATTTTGGCGCGGGAAAAAGAATTCGGGGAGAGAGGCCGGGAAGATAGTCGTCGAAGCGTTTGACGTTGGTCCGCGTCGAAAGCGCTTTTGGGACGCTGATGATTTTCTGCCTCGACTATGTTTCGTGTCAAACGACGCCCCCGCGTTTGGTCCTCTCGGTGTAGTTTGCGGAGGGATGAAACGTCGGTTGGCTCGGAGGAAAGGAAGATTTTGCGAAGGAGGCTGGGGCCGAGGTATGATTGGTACTGTGTGTAAAAGCTGCTGGATTACGTAAGAGATGCGGCATTATTCCCAGGAGCGAAGCGAAAGGTTAGCACGTTCCGTGCCTCGTGACCGTGTACGCCCCGCACTGAATTTTCCATTCGGGCTATTTAGAATTTTCCTTGCAAAACGAAGAGCCGAAAAGGAATTGCTTCTCGCCAATTATGAAAATTGCGAGACATGGGTTAGAAGCAAATTGTGAAAGCGTGGAGAAGGAAAAACAAAGATAGGTACGAAAGTAATGAAAAATTGATTAAACGCGAAATGTGTTAATAAAGATTTTGGTCCATGCATCGCTGTCATTGTGAAGAGAAACTGAGAGGAGAGTGGATCGACCAAGACATACTAAGTTATTTTCGCGAATCGGGTGAAAGAAGAGTTTACAAAGAGGATTTTGGTCCGTGCGCAGTTCGCATTGTAAGAAGAATGGACTGGATTGGTTGAGAGATATAGAGTTATTTCTGCGATTCAAGCAAGAGAAGACTCCTCAAAGGGGGTTTTAGTCCACGCGTAATTCTGATCGCAAGAAAAAGCTGGTTGGTCGACTAAGACATAGAGGGATATTTCTACGATTCGAATAACGACATCAAAGCGAGGGCAGCGAGGCACGACTCGCCTTTCGAAGGGCTCTCGAAGGTTTCGAGCGTGACAGCGCGAAATATTCGCGTTACGACTAGCTATTCTTATCCTCGGTGCTTTGTACTCCACGAAGAACAGAGGAATAAATAAAAAAAAATTTCAAACTGGCTGCAATATTAGAATGCATCGTGAAAACAGTGAAGCAAAACGTGTCAGGAAATTGGCAATTAACGATCACTCGTTGACGCTTTAATTACCAGCCATTTTTTGAGCATATTTTTATATACCACGCATGTCTTAATAAAACGAAAGTCAGAGAAGGAATGTCAATGTACCGATATAATAGTACATATACAACAAAAAAATGGTGAGACATTTTGAAAGATGCAGCGTCATAAAGTTGTGGGATTTTTCTAAGAAACGACAGTCATTTTGACTCCTTTCACAGTTCTAGTATTAAATTAATACCTTCGTAACTGAAAACGTAGCCCTACATCATTTCCAAAATCACGTCCCTCCTAGTCATAATACATTTCAAGTTCTCTCAGCAGCACTCGAATCATTTCCTAAAATAAATATATAAAAGAGTTACTGCAAGTTAATTTTATCTATTCATAAATTTAGTGCATTAATTTTCTGTAAAATAAAAAATCTTTCCAATACGCATTCCTAATGCTTAGATTTCTTTTTTAATTTCAAACAACAAACGACTATAAGCATCGCGCTCTTTACATCCCTATGCCTACGAACAACAGGACCCAACCGTGCGCAGTTCCACACTTTGGAAAATCATAAGCTCCATTCAGCCACGGTGTCGCCAGTCGTGATAGTGTTAACAGCACAGCGCGTACACTGTTACGATCGAGCCGAAATTATCGCGATCTCGGTTCTATCCCCGCTTTTTTCCTCCCCTCCCCTTCTCCCTGCAGCACCGACGCGGCTCGGTAATCCCGTTATAAATAACGAGCCGTTAAATTCCGCCGTTGCCGCGATAATATCGATAATCGCGGGGTGGATTTTAGCCCGGGAAAAGGATGATTTGTATTTGATCGATTATTTATCCCGGGTACGCGCGTGCCGTACGATTGCACGCTGATAGATCGGAAAACATGCTTCCCATTAAAGTAAATAAGCACTGGCGCGGAACCGTTTGGCGCCGGCATAAGCGATAACACAATTTCGTATTAATTTGATGTGCCACGGTGTAAATTTCGGGCATTTGCATACTTTACGCGAGAGTACGGGGCTGGTGGCAGAGGGGGGAAAAACGCGAGTGCGAGGATTCCGAAACGAGGACGATTTCAAAAGTTGCGGTTTTCGAGAAGGTTTTTTTTTCTAGAAGCATACGTAGACCGCTGATTTGGGTTGTACAGATTCGGTTATCTTCGTTGGTTCGTGCGTTAGGTCGGTTTGCTTTACAGAAGCAGAAATTGGATTGCGGAAATGGATCGAGGATCATTTGGAGCGATGATGATCGCAAAACTCGAAAGATCGTGGGATTTGGAGAATATCTGCTTGGAGATTTGGAAAATTGACTGATTGGAAAATTATTAAGAAAGAATGGCCAAAAAAAATCAAGATGGCTTCTGAAATAAATTGCTTATTATTCAATGGCCAACAAAATTTTGCCGTTTAATGGTGTCAATCTTTATTATTCAGGAAAGTTATTATATATATATAAAAAGTTATGACTATACCAAGTGCTTTGACACTTCGATTTAAGATTTTTCAAAAAGTGGAGTTAATCGATGTGTGCACTGAACGGCTCATGTATAGGTTGAGGCGCCTTTGGCGATTTATAGGTTAAGTCTGCTTGTTATTCTATCATCGCCACTGTAGCTGTGATAAAATGATCGATGTGCAGATTATAAAAGCAGGTCGAGGAAATCTCAAGCTTTGATGATCGCAAAGCTCGAAATATCATTTAAAAAATATCCATATCGAATTTCATCGAGCGATAATTTGGCTTTGTAACATATAGACTGAGGCGTCTTTGACGTTTTATAGGTTAAGTTTGCTTATTATTCTAGCATTTGCTGAATAATTTCTATTTTAACATGTTACTGTGATGAACTGATCGATGTGTAAATTACAGAAGTAAGTAGGGAAAATGATCGCAAAGTTCCAAATATCGTTCAAAAAATATCTACATAGAAATTCGTCGAACGATCAGATATTTCAAATATATGAATTGAGTTACCTTGGCGATTTATAAGTTAGGTCTGCTTGCTTCACTATCGTCCCCACTGCAGCTGTGATAAAATGATCGATGTACAGATTATAAAAGCAAGGTCGAGGAAATCTGGAGCTCTAATGATCACAAAACTCGAAACATCATGGGTTTGAGAAACGTGCACAAGAGGTCTCCTCGTCGACCAATGAACGAGCGTTTCCAATGCATATATTGAGTTAGCTTTGATGCTCTACACGCTAAACCTGTTTGTTTGCCTCAACATCATTGGCAGTGTAGCAGTCATGAAATGATACGCAAATTACAGAAACAGATGGAGGAAATCGATGCGCGAAACTCCGCACCGAGCATTGTGAATTGTTTCGTTGATCGGCCAAATGGATTTGCGGGCCCGATGAGCTCCAAAAACCAAGAGGTGCTATTTTCACGGAAATAATCCTGGAAAGGTCGATCATCCGGGGCCGCTTTTCTGGGCTCTCTTGAAGCGGTTCTCCTGGCGATTGAGAATTCGCGGAGAGCCATTCTTTATCCCGATGAAAAGATCGAAGAGCCCTTTGCTCGCGTATCTTGCGAGCGCAATGAGAATCGAGCTTTATGGTTCTATTCCACGGAGGCCCTTAAGGAAGACTAACTATCCACGGTTCCTCGCTCTGCCTCTTCCTTGCGTCGACAAATCGTTCCACATGTGTGTTGGAATTTCCCTTCGAACGGAAAAACCTTTTAGATATAAAAACCGTTAAGGATAGAAATAAACTGATTTATGTCCATATAGTGAGAATTAAAGTGAAACTTATGGATTGTTGAGGTTTGAATGTACTTAAAATACACCTCGAGTGCCTTGAATATTACGTGTTTGTAATAATAAAACAGTATACCACGTTACTTCATACGCTTTTATTCGATTGTCATAGAAAAGAAGGCGAATTAAAGAAAAACCCTGGAATAGAATTTATGATCAATACGAGGCGTTCTAAAAATAGCCACCGCCACATATAGAATATCGTTGAAAAGTGCGTTTATCTTAATACCTCATATTCTTCTCTCTATATTCATAATGCAGTTTTTAATAATAGTAAAGAGGAAAAACCTTCCGAAACGCGGACAGAGAGAATTAATTATCATCATACTTGTTATTTTAATAATTATCAGAATAATAACCTTCTGCTCAATGCAGGGGCTAAGCATGTTCTTTACCTCTGGAAGAATGTTTCTCGGTGCTTCATTTGTTTACCGAATAATATCAGGTTGTATAATTGGACGAAAGGACGTTTCTCATAATGAAGCATATAATACGATTTGCAGAAAAAAAAAAAACTTGGCAAGCAAGGATAATAATACAGAATATATTTGTCGTTTAAAGACAAGTACGCTCGTTGAAAATTTCTTCATAATGGGCAAATTTTCGTGGTCCATCGACACAATGCGCTGAATGCCGGATTAATCTTTCGAAGCTAACGAATAATACCGCTGCGCCATTATTGGCACAGTTATTCACTGGAAGTAAGTCAGGTGTTTCTTTAAGTAAACTCACTTTCGAGGACGACAAGCGTAACAAGGGATCGTTCCAGATAAAGCGCCTCAATTGCCCAGGTACATTCGCCGCCGCTTTTATGATTCTGGCCAATACAATCCCCTAAAGGTAAATATTTTCCTCGCTCCTCTCGAGCCTCCGTATTTTTGGAAGTTTTTCATTCAACATATTTTTGTGTGCGCCGCGTATTTGACACGAACGACAATGATTGATCGAGATACTCCTGGAAAACCTCGCGATCTCGAACGCGTTTTTCCTCCAGGCGGAATTTCCCCGTTTGCGAAAAATACGCTGGTTAAAAACAACAGCGAGAACATGGGGCGGGTTCTAAATCCTTCCCAAAATAGAAGCCTCCGAAATTCTAGCCGATAACCCATGCAAATATACATATGCATATTACACAAAATATCCGCGGTTTTTAGCCGAGGAGATGAAATTGCGCTTAAGCCGATTTGCAAATGTACACAAGGAATCGATAATGCGTTCCGTGGCGCCTCAAGAGGGGCGAGAAGTTAGAATATAAACGTGGCGCTCGTAGGCGACAGGGACCAATTGGTCCAGATTTATAATCCATGATCCATGAAGAAATGTATACTTATGGTTGTTATAATGCATACTGATATATTTAAACGTATTATTCGTAGAAACGTGTGAATATAACATTCTAGAAATTAATGTAACCAATTGCCAGTATAAGAAGTTGAGAAAAGAATGCACTGCTTCTTGAAAATAAAAAAATATCCTTTAAAGAGAAACTTTTGCATCGGAGTTATTAGGTATAATAATTTTGTAACGTTTGTTGATTGAAAGTATTAAGGCAGTACAGGGAGGTTCGATTATTAATTGTTTTTTTTTTTCAAAGCTACGATGCACATTTTTAGAGCTGTGAGACGGTTCTTGTCAGGCCCACAATTTATTTTACATTGCAACAATGGATCGTAATAAGTCTGATCCAAAGGTTCCTTCTTACAGGACATTTTTCCAATTTTAAAGGATAATCCATTCTTCTCCCACCTCTTTGTACTACCGATAAATTCATCAGGTTCTACAACATTATGCTCACACGTTTCCACGAATAATACAATTTAACATGTCACTGTATATTATAAGAACCTAACACTAGAACTACCGACCACTTTCTGGATACATTTATATCACTACATACGTCTTTAAAAAAAAAAAGAGAGTAAAAGGAAATTTCAGTAAATCAAAATGATGATCTAAATACTGCTGATGATGATCGATGAAAATCATCGAAAATCTCAAAAAATACATCACTACAGAGCACCACGATTTTTCAAACAAACGACTGATCAGTCATTTTGACTAGCTCAGTACCTCTATCATTAACAATACATCCCTGCGCAGTTCGTAAATCGCGCGCGTGTCGATCATAGGGTAAATAAATCCGGACCAATTGGTCCCAGTCGGCCGACACGCGACGGTCATATTCCAAGCTCCAGCTTGCTCTTCCCCTTCAATGATCGCGGAACGAATCATTGAGTCCTCGCGCAGGGTCGCTTAAGTCTGGGCATTTTCTGGAAGCAGCCCGATAAGCCGACAAGCGGATGAGCAGCAGCACGCGAATGCAGGCCGATGCTGAAATCCCCGATTTCGCGGTTTAATTGTTGCGACTGCAAGATTATTATCGTAACCGCATTCGCATTTAGAGCGCCGTGATTGTTCCTATCGTTTCCCCTTGAGCGCGGGGAGATTTTCGTGCGCTAATCATCGCCAGGCGGGCCGCCGTCATCCAGCTCGGCGAGCTATTAATCTTAAATCGCATAACGGGAAACGTACCGCCATTAAGGATCCATCAAAGCTACATCCTTTGCGCACCAGAGGCAAACGACGGAGCGGCGGGATGCCGCATCTGTTGCGTTTCAGGAGCAATGCGATAATGACAGACATTTTCTCTCGCATAAAGCAGCGTCTCCTCATCTAATTTTCCGAGAAAACGTTTGCGATGCGGAAATGGAGGATCATCGGCTCGACGGTGTATAATGCTGCGGGAACGTCGTTATCGAAGATACTCGCCTGGTCCATGTGGAGGATGGCTTTGTGCTCTAGATTTTCCTTCCGATTTTACGAGAATGGTGCAGCGGAATATATAATTGTTTTTGGGAAGAGGGAGTGGTGCGTTAATACGAGTGATTTTATGAACCTCCTTGGATTATCTATTGCTCGAAATGCAAACTATTATAAAGAATTCTTGAGGATTCGAAACAAGGTTTTTAATCGAATGCTTTAAGACGATCCGTCATGATTATCTTAGTAGGAAATTTACCAGCAATATCATTGATAACGATTTACAGCAGGATTATTATATCGTTACTTAATTCTTTAGTATTCAATCATATTATTTCGTGATGGAATTAAACTATTATTATAAGAGGAGTATAAAACAAATCTGTATTTATTCGTTTTATTTCACGAACGTTCCACAATTTCGAGTCATTCTGCTGGTTGCAAAGGAGGAAGAAACGAGGAGGAAAATAATTGTGGATCGTCGGTGATCATAGGATACTCTCGGCTTACAGTCATCTCGGGATCCGAGGGAGAATGATATTTGACTTTCGGTAAAGCGTATAAATGGAACGTAGCCTGGAAGTCACGGTGGGTTACAGAGGGTTAATTATACGGGCTGCACTGGAATCGCTATAACTACACAACGTAACCGGACACCGCGTACGCAAGCGTAACGAGGGGAACATTGACATTGCATATTATTAACGCCGTTATCATTATCACGCACAATATTACTCACATCACCCTTACCTTGTGCAAATTTACCAAAGCATGGTTGTATCTTCAATTATAATATAGAGCCATTCCTATTGCCTGGCGTCTGCTTTTCTACATATTACTAGTATAACTTTGTTTTCCACGTAGCAAACCGTGGACAATATTTTGAATCATAAATTTATCGCCACTTTTTTTTACAATAAAGCCTGGAATTTCGAAAAAAAAAAAAAAATGAAAAAACAGCGGATGAAAAGTTGTGTGCCTGATATATCGCGATGCTTTTTTGATATTAATGAAAAGTCTTCGCGTGCATTTCTTCAGTCTTTCCTATAGTTCACACTCAAAGTTCTTTCTTATTCTTAGCATTTTTGCAAGCGTAATATCATATGCGCAAATTCAGTCGCGATAAATACTGTTTTGGATTCGTATACCGCTTATAGTCTTAATGTTACGATACAAATTCACGAATGTTAAATTCAAAGATGGCGAAGAATTTAGCGCCAAAAGTTAGAACCTTCCGTAATCGATGTGCGAGCTAACCTCACTTTTCTTTACCTCGTTTAATAAATTAGATTTACGTTTTTAACTTGAATTTATAAGGAAATCCTCGTCAGTCCACGCTCGCTGCTCGGAAGTGCGCTGTCAGTCACCGGTGACCGACGTGGCGTTTAACGTGTATAAATATCTCCGAACGGGATTCGCAGTTGAGCCAAAACGTGGCACGGTACAAGACCAGGTGTTCATCCGTTGTTACCATTTCATCAAGATTCCGCCCTGTCTTGGATCCTATGCTTGCTAAGACCACGTTAATTACACATTACATAAATCATATCGAGCAAGAAGATAGTTTGCAGTAACCATGTCTCATAAGGGAAGACCACGAGTATGTATTATTCTGAGATATTGCCGGCGAGCAAGAAGAGGTTAGAAGTGTAATATTGATATATATGTCGGAGCGCAATGGTCGCAGAGAGACGCGCGCGAATTTAAAATATAAAGCGCTTAGAAAGGAATTTGACCCGAGGGCCTGAGTAGCTCAGAGGTAGAGCAGTCGTCCAGTAAATGAAAGGTCACGGGTTCGTGTCCCCTGTCCAGCAGCACACCCTAGTTAAAGATTTTTTTCCACGCCTATTTTCTCTTATACGTACGATTAACCACCTTAATTTCAATCAATTTCTTAATTCTGTTTTTAATTTTTAATCAGTTAATCGCGCAATTTATTTTAAAAAATTTCTCACGAGCTGCGCGATTAAAATCAAGCAACGACGAAGTATACCCGTCAAAATGGTCTATAATATAATATAATATGGCTATTATAAATTTGACGAAAAAAGATTACATTTATATTAGCTTAGAAAAGCTCAATGAAAGATCATTTATATTTATATCACGATTATTTAGATTACATTTATATTAGCTTACAAATGCCTAATGGAAGGTCATCGAAGTAAAGTTCTGCTTTGACGTGAACACACGAAGAAACGCAATTAACTGCTTAATTATCATTATTTCCATTAACCCTTTAATCATTCCAGTCAAGCGCCAAGTGGGCAACCAATTTATTCGTACAACGTGAGCGGAAGAACGTACGAAAACCGACCGCTCCGGGAAGACCACGAAAGTACATTATTGCGACATGCCTCCTAACTTTGCGTCTTGAGATAGTCATTTCGACACAATCCAGGATTAAATCAAAATTAGTCCCTCGTCCAGCCTCGTCATCTTCGGCACGAGCGCTCGCGCCTTTCACGGACGACAATATGCGCGCCAGAAATCGCTTTACCTCCGTCTGCGCCCACACAATAAAGGGCCCGTGCCGAAGGTGCAGATAAACTTTTTAAGCGCGAGCCGCTTTGTCGCCGGCATTGCGCCGCGCTATCAGAATGCGAATCGAAAAATAAGGCGGAACATAAACGGCGTGTAAGCTATTATATTCGGCTCCCTTATCCCACCACCGAGCGGGGAATGCTTAGTGCAAGCGGAGTCTTTTATGTTATCGCCTGCTTTGTGACGCCGCGATGCTTATTAAATATTTTACCCTTTTGACGTCACGGACCACCGGTTCTACGAGAGCGTTGGTTGCTCACGTCCAAATGGAGATAGTCAATAGCCGTGATAGGGGCCTCTCGCTTGCGCGCCTTGAGCGATTTCGTGTTTTCGTGCTCGCATTGTATTTCGCAGCGCGCGCCCCCGGGTTTTTCAAATTAAATTCACGTTTTCGCAGATGGAATTTGCCATTTCGCAAATAAAGTCCCTTCGCGTATATATTATATTTAAGGAACGTGAAATAGTGTTGATTGTATAGTAAGAAATAAAAAGTTTTATTATGATTCATAGAATTGGCATAATTGTATATTACGACGGCTTGTATTACCCAACATAATTCGTTAAATTGGTTTTAGCGCATAAGGCAAATTGCTGTACGGCTTAATGTGAATCGCCATATTGCTCAGTAAAATTTATTTACTCATTGCTAATTTGAAGAATTCAAAGTATATATTACTTTATTGAAATAAAGTGGGATTTATTTATTTTTAATTAGGTCATTACAAATATAGAATATTTTTAATGGTCTTAATCTTCTTTTCCGGCTTGCAATTGTAGATTCATCCGACGAATCACTTACTTCCACGTCTATGTTAACGATTTTCTAACGGGTAGAAATGAAGAAATATGAAATTGCCAACGACTGTTATTTATACTCTTATTCAGTGCTCAATATACTAACAGGTTTATTGCGTTACCTGCTATGCTCTTAGCAGGCCAAATTCGATTTACGAATTATTCCAGGATTGAATAGAACTGTCTGCTGGGACAAAGCTATTATGAATTTAGTCACTCAATCTATAACGAGTTATAATCTATTACTGATCGCAAGAAAATAGTCCTGTGAAGGTAAAGCGCTATTACTGAAGCCGCCAGATGGCGAAAAAAAAAATCCAAACTGCACATGAAATACTTGAACTTTGACATAGAAATACTTGAAGAAATAAAGTTCATGACGATTTAAACTCGAGCAATGATTAGAAAGGATTACGTAGCGATATGGGATTTTTATAAGGACTGGCGTCGTGTGCCAATTTATATAGAAACAACTGTATCTATTATCGTGAAATAGAAACAATATATAGCAATAGCCACGAAAATTTTACGAGAGACGAGAGGATGGGAGACGAATGGCGATCTTCTGATTGGCTTGGAGTGATGTTATTCCGAGACAGCGAGATAACGAGATAATAGGCATACTTTAGAGGATGCCGTTTTGTCGCAGGGATTGTAAATTAATGAGATTTGACTGCAGTGTCTATTTTTAGCACAGTCTGGATTAATCTGCATGTACCAATCTGGCTCGATGCTCTAAGCTACGGATAATTCAGGATTTGGTAAGTGGGCAACGTATGGACTTTAAATTAAAATTGATAAAGCATTTTTATCATCGTAGTTGTTAAGTACAGTACTCTGCAGCAACTCACACATTGTCCTTTATATCGTTTAAAATTCTTGGGGATTCAAGTGTTTTGTGTCGATCATTGCACACTAAGGTATTATATATTTTAATCTATACGCAAAGCATAGTATAAAGTATAAAATAGAAATGTCTTCAGTCTCATCCATGTTTCAATATTTCGCATAATTATAGGTGAAAAAAGATAAGGGTAGCAAAGTATTTATAGAAATTATTGAGCAACGTTCAACAAGCATATTTACCCCTATGAATTGCTCGAAAGGTCCAATTGTTTTAAGTTGAACAGCGTTCAATAACCCCGGCTCTCAATTTTCAGGATGAAATTGAATGCAGAAGAGTGCTATACTTTCCAGATCCTCTTCAGAAAACATATTAAAGCATCCTCGAATCATGAACGTCACGCGTTGTAAAATACTGGAAAAATTCGAGGATTTTTTTTACAAGGGAATTCGTAAAAATTCCATATTTTCGACGCAACGCACAAATATGGTCCGATAGAAGTTTCTCCGGGGCGCGCGTGTAAAAAGTAATTTTTGATCGACGGTGTCGCCCACCAGCGTTGTTTGCACAGTAGTCCCGCGGTGCTGCACCGAATTACGAAAATATGATTTCGCATTGCTAATCAAATAGACCGTTCATTACAACCGCGCTGTAACTGCATCAAGTTCAATCCGCCCGGAAACGCAAATTAATTTCCGTCATCTGTGCACCGCGGTTATTAAGTCAGCGCAGAAGTATACAATTAGTATCGCTTAGCTACGCGAGCTAACAATTCCTGCCTTATTTACAAGGTATTCCCGGTATTAACTTGGTTTACGGAATGTACAGCTAATTTCTCCAAACTCCCCAGCCAGTTATGGAAGACCAAATGCGTAACGACGTGCGCTCTTTGTATTGATCACGCCCATCTATTAATTCACGATTACTTCTGCTTGGCGCAAGGCTTAATGGGATCGACCCCGATGAATTAACATCGAGCCGCCGTTTAAATATTCACGCGCATTTATATTAATCACACATCGGCGCACAAATATTTAGGGGAAATATATTTGACTGCTCGTAGGTATCGTCGATATTAACGTCTTTGAAAAAGTAGTCGATACTCCAATGTGAATGAAGTGTAAAAAAATATTTTTTTTTTAATTTCTGTTATATATATTTTATTTAATTATTCATATGTTATATAATTCTCATCGCAAAATCCTCGTGGAAATTGTAAATAAGTTCGGTCAAATTCGGGCAAATTTTAGCTTCAAGCTCGAAGAAACGTCGATCTCCTCCTTTTTCCTGATTTTAGACACGTGCATAATGAAGGCCGATATGTCCACGGAGACGCAATTCAAAGTATCCCCTATTGAAACACTGAAATGGCCGTGCTTAATTAGGCACAAGGGGGCTAAGCTGCGTTAATGAGGCCTCCGATACGTATTCCAAGCTCTTCCCCCGAGCTCAATCCCGAAATTGCTGGCAATCATCAAAATGATTGATAAGCACGGATGTGTCGTCACGATCTCCGCTCGATACGCAGCTTAAGCAGGCGCGAATCCGATGGCGCGGCGGAGGAAGGGTGAGCCTATTACCAGAGCCGTATTAACGCGTTTGCATTCCTGAATTCCAGGGAAAATCGTCGGCCATAAGCGCGTTTGGCAGTTTTATTTAACTTAGTGCACCGTAGAATGCTTGTACAACGGATTTGCAAGGTAGAGGGTAGAATGTATTGAATGAAGTAATTAAACGTTTGCGATAGCACAAGGAAAATACGCGACACTGGCCTGTTAAAATATTTCAACCGTGGCGGGGACGCGTCGCACGTTCGTATTTCGATACTTTTATCGAATTACGGGATGAATTTGTTATGAATGCGTAATGCATTTTATACGCGTTAATGTACGCAAATCGGTTTTCGAAGATATTAGAATGTTAATAACTCTCTGAAAATGATGATTGGCAATCATGAGAGAAATTAGATGTCGACGAATGACTGGACGGGCGGAACGCGGAACGGAAGAAGATCAATCTGCGGATTCGGGGACTGATTAAAAAGTCTAATCGGCGATGGATACGCGAGAGCATTATTTTAACAAAAATGCAAAAGATCCGTCACCGTGATTGATCGGAAAGCGGAATTGCGCGTTGCTCTGGTTTACGGGTGTAACGGCCGGCAGTGTACGAAGTGCAGGATATTCTACGACTTTAATTAAATCTCCAACAAATGCATTTCGACGTCTATTGTCCGTAAATCAGATTCAAACATTTTTGTAATAGAAATTTATCCTTATGGGCTGAAATCGTGCCGGAAATTGAGGTTAGGAGAAAAGGTACGAAACACTGTGTTTCGTGAAACATCAATTGTACTCAAAGACACCGGTCGTGGAAATAGTTTCTTTGATATTTCGTAAGGATAAGAGTATTTACTATTTAATACTAAACCTACCTATGTCTTATGTACTGATATTTCTACCATAGCGGATCAAGTAGAATGTCTTCAAAAAGTCATATTTTACGACGTATGTGTAACAAAAATACGCCATTCAGTACAATTTGGTGCGTGAATAAAATAATTTCAACCACATAAGGATACCAATTTATTTATTCGTTCGATTACAAAATGCATTAGAATAAAACATGATTTGAAATATCTCGAATTTCTCGACATTCGTGGAATAATAATGGTCAACGCAGTAACCAAATAAGAATTCTTGGCTCACGAAATAGTACTATAACTCGACAAACGTACAAATTATAAATGAAATAAAAAATGTAATAGGTATCGGCAAGTATAATGCAATGCAGTAAAATTATGACGAAATAGTAAAAATGATTTACACTATACGCACAAACAAAAGAGAAAGGAATATTCAAAAATACATTCGATATAAATTATAATCAAAATCGTACAGTCAAAAAACAATATAATAACGTTGTACAGAAGCCATATCTCCAGAAAATTCAAAAGGGATCATTCGACTCTTCGAGATAGGTTTAGTGTTAAAGCGTGTTTCCAGCCACCGATTCTGTAGCATTCGAGTCACGCGGAAAAGTCCAAAGCCGAGATTCGAACCTTGATTTTCGATGTGAAAATTTGAGTCTCCATTCGCCGTGTCACCGTGACGGCGTAACCGTGAAAAAATATCGAAGAACCGAGGGAAAGAAAGTGGCTAAGAATCTTCTTTCCTCTCAGTCGGTTCGCAGGAATTCCCATCGGCGCCGATCGATTTCCAATGGCAATCTTCAAACAGAAATCGAACGCCCGGCGCGGCTGTTATTACTTTCCCTCGTGTATCGATCGAACGGACGCGTTTAATTATCGTGCCTGGTAACGGGAGCGCCGAATTAATTAGCAGGAAAGGATGTTTAAACTCCCGTGCCCCTATATCAAGTTGACTCTACATTACATTCTTCCCTATCGATGTTTTGCTATAATGCTTCGCACGAAAGGAATAAACTCCCCGTTGCCTCTCTACTTTTACAATGCTCCTCCTCCATCAGGGATACACCTTTATCCGTTTAATATCCAGATTGAGATTAAAGCAACGTACCGTTTATCGCATTTCATCGTACATCAGCCACCTTTTCCTTTCGCATTTGCGGATTATTATAAATCAAAAGACCAGCCATCGTTTATTCGAACGCGATTCGTCGTTCATATCCAACCGTTTTCTTTCTCATTACGAACATAAATTTCCACGCAATGGAGGATTAAAGTTCGAGTAAATAATCGAAGCTTAGAGGAAACGTCGATTGTACGAGATTAACTCTGAATTAACTTTCAATGGCAATACGCTTCGAAGACTTTCCACATAAAAAATCAGGTCTCCCCTAATACTTAAAACACATTTATCACCCTAACCTTTAATCGAGAATACAAAAAACCCGCGTAATCGCATTCATCCAGGAAGGCCAATAATCCGGGAAAGTTCGAGAAATGCCTTTGATCGTTCATCGCCAATCTCGAATGCCAACTCGAATACAAGCCGCCAAGCGATTCAGCCGTAACGCGCAAAATCCTCTCGCATCCCTTTAATCGCCTCCCAGTGGCCCAATTTCCAGGCTGAGAAGTAAACTTTTTCCCGCTCCCGGGCAACGTCGCGGGAGAAAAAGCCCGGAGGAGGTAAACGACGCCGGGAGAACGCCTTGGAACGAAGCCCGGCCGAAGTGGGTATCAACGTGGAGGAATAACGTCCGGGCAAATTGGCATTCGTTAGCTCGGGCGTCTATCCGGCGGAGGGCCTGCCCTCGATCCTCCCGAGGCGCCATTAACGCCGCGCAGGACGATGCGTCGGGAAGTAAATTGCGAGATAAAAAATACAGGCTGCCCGATAAAATCGATACCGGCGTACCGGTAACGGCTTGTATAAATTACGAAACCATTCCGGCCGCTTTATAGTCTCCCGCGGGCTATCGTTGCTCGCCTCGGACGAAGAAAACGCTCGGGCAAAAAGCTCGGGGGAGGTGGAGGGGGAAGCGGGTGTGTGAGGGAGCGAGATGGACGGATGGGTGGGCACGTGGAGTGAGCGAGACGGTGAGGGGGGGGGGGGGAAGAGTAAGCGAGCGAGAGAGAGAGCACGAACACCTGGAAAAACCGACTTGAAAATGAGCTCGAGGAATTTACGGTGAAAGGCGGCCCGCAAAAAGCGGCTTTTCGGCTGCGCGTACGGCTACTCGCCGAATTAGTTTCCCTCCGCGTAAAAACATCGATTCTCTCGATTCCGTTAATGCCGCCAGGGTTGAGTATAAAGGTACCGCGGGAGGGCATCTGCGAGATCGCCCCGCCCCCCTCCACGCCCCCCCCCCTCCTCCTCCTTCTGCGGCTCGTTGGGCTTTCTATGCACGCGCATTCCCCTTTGCGGGCCACGGTGTGGGATGAAGATCGGAAACAAGGTCGTGGGAGGGGGAGGGGGGAGGGGGCACGGCGGTGAAATGGATAGGGGCGTGCACTTCCACCAAGAATATTTGGGTTCAAAACCCACGGCCCCCGACCCTGGATCTTTTCATCTGATATCACGGCCAGGATAATTCGGGATCCATCTTGAATAGTGGATCCTGGGAAAAAGCCACGCGGTAGGTACGTGATATTACGAATTTTCACTCCTCCGCGAGACCGATAAAAAAGGTTCTTAGCTGTATGTATTAGTGGCCATTATCGCGTGTTACTCTGTACGCATTAAATTGGAGATTGTAATGTTGACAAGTGGAAAAAGGGAGGGTCTACTAATTTACTAATTTTGTTACCGCTTTAGGCTCCATCTTGAATAGTACATGGGCATATTATGGATTATATGTTATGGGTATTACATGTTATGTAGATATTATGGATTTTCGCTTATCTACGGCGAAAAGTCTTTTTTGCTGTATGTATTGAGTTGGAAGAGGTAGTGTTAGTTGAGAGAAAAAGGGGGTGGTTACTTTGTAGTATTTAAAATGTGTTTTTGGTCATTCTATCCCTAGCGTGGTTGAAACGCGATTTTATTGCGTAATAAAAGACTTTTATTTCGAAAAATGTCAAGAATTAAATATTACAAGTTATGAAGGTATCAAAAAAATTTTATTTAAAACCTGCGGAATATTTTAATTCGTGAATTAAATATAAAGGAAAAAATTTAACTCACTGGCATTAACGGCCCTCGGTAGCAAAGGCTTCTTTCTCGCGATACGTTTAAAAAGAGAAATATGATAATATAGATAAATAAATCCTTCTAATTCTATCCTAATACAAAAACAGCATTAATCAACCCCTATTAATACGGACATTATTATCGTTCGAACCTTCCAAAGTACACGATAAATAATTCGCCACGCACCTTACACACTAAAACCCAACCCCCTCGATGTCTCACAACATTCCCACCATTCGAAGTGATAACTTAAGCAAACCAACGAACAAATTCGCAGGCGCGACAGGAAAAAAGGCACTTCCCAGAGCGACAAGAGGCAGGAATCAAATCACTCGCGAAAATATTCCATCCAAAATCAGGCGTATCGCTGCCGCAAACAGGAAAACAACAGCGATTTCGTGGCTGAAGCGTAATCCCTGGGGGAGGCCGAAGGATTCTGATAACAAAAAAAAAAAGAAAAAAGAAAAGAAAAAAAAAGGAGCTAAAACCAACAGGCGGACTGCATCGAAATTCCTCAAAAGCGGCAAAAAGAAAAAAGAAAACAAATGCAAAACGGCCGCGAGCCCGTGGATATTTGTTAAATTAGGTTCCCCGGTCTGGACACGTTGATTCTGCTCCCGGTTCTATTAATGCCACGGAACACGGTGAAATAGAGGAACGAGGATGGGGGTCCGCGGTAAAACCCGGTACCACGGTTGCCCTCGACCAGCAGCGCGGCCAAAGAGAGCTTCTTTTGCCTCGTTTTTCCGTCGACCACGGACGAGATGCAAGTGCACCAACCCCTCGCTCCCCTCCCCTCCCCAGCTCAGCCGCCCCTTTCTCCACACCGTCCACCAACCGGCCGCCTCTCTCGCATCGCCGCTCTTCTTTCGAGCGCGCCTCCCGCTCTTCCTCTTCTTCCTCCCTTTTTGCCCTCCCTCTTTTTTTTTTTCGCTACGCCGCATGAGAAGTTGATAAATGATGCAAATAAACAAAGCGTCGTCGGTGAGGAGCTGGAGGAGGGGAGGGGAGGGGAGGGGGGGGGGAAGGGCGGTCAGACTGGTGGAGGAGCGTTGTCCATGGCAGGCCGAGGGGTTTTCTGGAAATTCAGTCGCGGAAAGCCGCGGAGGCACGGGAGCATTTACGGTGCAATAACGCACGCTATTGGCCGGCGAAATTATCCTGCCGCGGACGTGGATGCATGGCGGAAAATCTATCCTACGTAATTGCTACGTAATTACGGTGCCGTAGGAGAGGGGGAAAGGGGGGAGGGGGAGGGGGTATTACGTACCGAATGCGGACTCGGATTAAATGTCTCTGGCCGTGCCACTACCCGAACTACTTTTCGCCGCCGGCGCGAATTTAAACCCGGCCGAGGTAAGGTTAATTCGCGGCCGGTGAAGGACGTATAATTTACGGGAAGTCGCGCGTGACGAGATCGCGAATTACCGAACCTGGATTTTGACCCGGTTCGATCCTGCACACGGCCCGCTTATTCCCCAGGAGGGTATTTTGCGATTTCGTGCCGGACGACGTGCATCCACCGCTATTCGCTGTGGGAGGTGTCCTTGTGATCTTAGATCTTCGCGATGGATAGTTTATAATTGTATAACGTGTATGATGGGTGTTTGTGTTTGATAAGAAAAGTTTTTCGAATTTTCTTTATGGATTTCCGTATTGGGTACTATTTTTTTCGAACTGCTGATTTGCACCGTTTTCTGTAATTTGTTTACTGTAATTCTGATTGATATCAAGTTTCTTGCGCGTTGCTCTGTAAATATGATTGTGCATTAGTTTCCTCGTTTCGTGATGCAGGATTCGAAAAAAAGACTTTTTTTCTACTATTGGCAAGCTTTTGAAATTAAATATTTCGTATTCCTTGCCGTTGTATTTAGTTTGAAATATAATCAATTTTACATCATTTTATATTATCGTGTACATTGTCTCCATTTTGTCGAGGGTAACTTATATGCTCTGCAGGTCAGATTATGTTTGCTTGAAAAATGAAACATACGACAGAAAAAGTGTATCGCATTATTAATATGATATACCGACGTCCTCATTGTGTAAGACGATGAACTTATCAACTTTTAACCTACTTCTTCTCGCATTTAAGCTCCATGGATCGGCTAATCCATTCCAGCTCACGTCAGACTCGATTATACAGTATATCGTAATACGATCAAAATTTGATTACGTACCTAACGTGATATTTTGAAATCACGATATCCGTGGACGTACAAATTTACCATCACTCAGACGCAACAATCCATTTCCTCCGTTATGAATCAATCGCGCGCTCGAATTAAATCCGCTGAAGATTCAGGCAATTTAGCACTAAACCTATCAACCACTTTCTGCACATATTTATATATACCACGTATATTCTTGAAGAGACAGCGTATTAAAAAGAGATATCATCATATCGATAGAATAATTTACCCTCTGCGGTAAAATCATGGAAAATCTTTAAAAAATGCTCCTTTACAAAGGTACAAAAATTTTTCTAAGAAACAACAGACCGATCATATCGACCGCATTGGTAAATGTAGTGTTAAGCTGTTTAATTCTTATTCCCAAGAGGTATAGATCCCAAAGTCTAATTTCTGCATATTTTTTTTATATTACTCATATATCTAACCCACATCTACAAACCACATCAGTCAAATACCAATAATCTTTCCATCACAATAGTTATCTACAAACTACAGTAATAAGATGTACAACACATACCGCTGTGCCCACTTTTCTTAGTCGCTCAGCTCAGTCCACGTCGATCTATTTCTAAACATTTACCATCCATGTTCGACACACGCACCACTCGAGTCATACACTCTATCATAATTACTTTACATCCTTGTTTGTACAATCGAGCTTTTAAGCATACCTGAAGAGGGCTCGCACAAGAGTCGAAACGTCGTACATCCAGAGTTTTTCACTGCTCCACTCATTCACCTCATTCAATTTACCAAGCAAGAAGAGACTAGGAAGTATCATGTCTTCAGTCTGACAGCCAAGCTAATCGTGTACAATATATGTATATATATATATATATATATATCCCCCAGTTCCGCATTCCGTATTCCGCAGCCCCCGGTTGCGTTCCATATTCCCCAGAAGGAAACGAACCGCGAAAGATCACGATGAGTCGCGAGGCGTTAGCCGAACGCTCGGAGCTCAGACGTGAGAGGAATGCCGGATAACGATATCCTTCCGGCGGTTAGCCACGAGGCGGGGAAAATGAGGCGGTTTATCAGATTCGTAAATATTTCGAGAAGGCAGGAAGTATTGTTCGCCATCAATCCTCGGCCCTGCCTGGACGAGGCAGGGGGGGAAAAATTCGACGGGTTCGCCGATAACTCGAACCTCGTTACCGGGCGCACTAATCGAATCAAGCCGCTTCCCGGATCCAATCGAACCGTCGAGAAACGTCACGCAACCCCGGGGGCGTAAACAGCAAGGTGCCTGGCCGGCCACGGATTATTCCGGCGGCACTTCAGAAGAATCGCCAGGATTGAATTTATCGGCGATTCGTTTGCCGCGCCACGCGTCAGTCGAACTTCAAAAGCCCTCTCGGCGCATCACGCGAATCGTGCGTCGAATGAAACCCCCTGAAAGGGGGGGGGGGGCTATATCCTTTGGAGCAGTGGTTCTTAACCTGAGATGCGTGCGTCCCTAAGGATGCGAGAGAGCATACCCAGGGGTGCGAGAGAAATGTACAATAAAAGAAAAAAAGAAATACGTAATAAATAAGCACTTCGATGAAGGGATTCGGCAAGGATATAATAACGGTTAGTGAAAAATTAGCTTTATTTGAATTTAGCAAACTTGAATTTGAATTTGGCAAACTTTCCTTTGCTGGATTCGGCCATCTTGGAAAACGAACAATTAATAATTATACCAGAAGTTATGATACGCCCCTAATAATTGTGTGAATCATTTGATGGATACTTTTCTATAGGAAATATTAGTAAAATTAATAAATGGATAATCAATCCGTTTTTGTTTAATCCATATTAAATGGCCGATAACGATCTCTTCAAAGAAGATCTTATCGAGAAACGAGCTAATGCGCGTCTGGAAATAGAATTTGAAAGACCAGACTTAGAACGGTTCTGGTGTAAACGGTTAAAATTTTAGTCACAACTGGCAAAAGCAGCGCTAGAGACGCTTTTACCATTTGCCACCGCCTATCTTTGTGAAATGGGATTTTCAGCACTTTTGCGCGTCAAAACGAAAGCCAGGAATCGCTTAAACACATCTGATAATCTACGCGTGGCTCTTTCAAAAATAGAGCCTCGTTTTAATAAAATTATTATGAATGAACAACAACTACATAGCCATTTAAATTTATTGCTTTTTATTTTATACAATAATATATATTGTAAATAGACACGGCATTTGCTCGTGCAATGATTTTTCCTTAAATAAGGAATATACACAATTTTTTGAGGGGATGCAAGTGCTTATTTTCAGATTCAAGGGGGTGCTGACTACTGAGAAGGTTAAGAACCGCTGCTTTGGAGCATATTGCAGCGCGAAGACACGACTACCGACGTGGCGCGCGTGTCCATTCGTCGAGCCTAGGCCGGATATACGAAGTAAGGTGACGAGCTTCGACTTAGGGTCTTTCAGAACTCGCGTTATTGGCAATCACGAGGATCCATGTTAGTCCCCCCTATCCGTACTATTTGTGTAGATTCGTTAGGGAAGTTTGCATTAGCGCTTGACGCACAGTCATAATTATGTTAAAGCAGGAATAGAGAATTCAAATAGTATCCACATCTCGCGCAGTACATTCTGGTGATTGCAGATTAACGCGCAAAAGAGGCGTGGAAGAAATTCCGCAGGAACAAGTTGATATCCTTTGAGCTTGAAATTAATTAAGAACCCAGCCATCGTTGTATATTAGTAATTCGAATGCTCGCACGATCGAAGAGTATAAACAGAAAAGGTCAAAGAGGAGGAATATTACATTATCATATTGATATAGATGATCGATACCGAAAGCAGCACGACCCACGCGCTTTGTCCTACCACTCATATCGTAATGTCATTTACGTCCAAACGGGAGGGATGTCCGCCAAACAAAGTTGGGGCTAAGTGGATCAAGACACAATGAACTTCCAGGCGCAATGAAAAGGTGGACGATAGCCCTCGGGATTTCTTTCATCGCGTCAGCCTTGTTTCCATGTCCTTCTCGTTTCATTCCACCGATTCGCGCTAATCCCGTCGACACTTTTGCCACCGTTTAATGCTCCGTAAACTATTCAAGTCCATCGGTCGGGTAATAAAGAATCGAGCGCTTCCTTGATTTCGTACGAACGCCCGCCGATTTACGTTAGGGCCGGAATCGAATTAACGGAATTCCCGGAATAAGCGGCAAAGTCAATTTGCCCGACGTCGGGAAGTTCAACGACACTCTGCACTCGTGACACACTCTCGTGTCTCGAATCCTCGCGGACCGATGGCATGGAGGAGAATCCAATCAAGACGTCGCGAGAGGAAAACCGCGGCGGGCAGCCTACTTTGCGTTGTAAACGCCAATGCGGCATCGATCGCTTAAAATCACATTGAGGAGGGTGGAATCGCGAAGGACGAAGTCGAAGGATGCTCGGAGTCATTCACAAAGACCTCTCGCGGCTCTGCACTTTCGGCATGAATATTTTCGTCCCTCGTCGATATTTCTGCCCTCCTGTTTTATCGACCGAGCGGTCGTGTATATTCATTCGATTGCGCAGACACGAGGCGCCGACAATTGAGGTACGGATTAAGAGTAAAACGATACTTGGATCTCATTGTGCTCTTCATTTTCGAGGGAACACTTGCGACTGGCGGATAATTTAATGGCTGATTCTTTGAATTGGTTTGAAAGATTCGAGTAATCGCACCGCGTGGTTTATTATAACGTGGCTTCGAGGGGGATGGCATTTTGTGTCCCAGCGAGGAATTCTGTCGAAGTTGTTCCCTCCGAAGGGAGGCAGCGATCGTGCAAATAAGAGTCACCAAATAACAAGGATAAATTAACCGATACCGAATGTTTGAGTAAGGTGGTAGTTTAGATACCTCTATTTGCCAACCGTGCCAGTGTGCCTGCAACACTCAGGAGGTTAAACATAGCTTAACATAGGCTTTTAGTTAACATAGGCTTAACACTGGAAGCACACATGTCAAGTGCAGAAATAAAACACGATCGAGTTTTCGAGTTTTATATTTTTATTTTCAGGAAGATCGATAGCGAGCGTTTTTTCCGATACGCGACGCTGTAACATGGCAACAGAAATAAATGTACGTGTTTCACTCATTTCACCTTCTTTATACAATAAAAAATATGTTGACATTGTAAAAATGTGCTAAATTGTTAAATAAGATATGTTAAATTGTTAACAAAATATGTTAAATTATTTTACGTTAATCGTAAACGTGACTATGATATCTGCGATACATATTATTATGAGGAGAGAATAACGGATAGATTGTTATTCTACTTTCGAATTTGTGAGGAGAGAATAAAAGACAGATTGTTATCCCACTTCTGAATTTTCGAGGGTTTCATTGGGATGACTTTTGTTGGTTCAACTAAACGCGTTGGCAGTCGTTGGATTAAACATTTATTAGCTGTCTACAGGCTGGCGTAGGATCGTCGATGTTCAGGGCGATGTGCTCTTAACGAAATTGCACGAGGATCAAAAATAAAAAAGACGATTGTCTCCGCCTTTCGATGTAATCGTAATGAGATCCTCGGTCCGCTTATCGTATAAACTAAGGCGCAGTTTTATCGTGAACTGCTTAGACTCAGGATTCCTTACATTATAAAGACTATTTTACTTTACATATTAATGGTTGTTCCTTATTCAAAGAACATATCCAGGAATAATATAAAAAGGTATACTTTAATGATCTGTCATCGTGCAAAAAATAATAATGTATTAATAAATATAATAAATAAATTAATAAATATAAATATTACTATTATAAATATTAAACTAATTTTCCTCTGGTTCGTGAGCAAAATTTATTCGATGTTAATTAATTTTCTACATGTAGAAAAACCTATGTGTACTATTTTACTTTACTAGAAAATTGATTCTTGTTTTTTTTTCACTTACACTACGTGTTGCGTCGAATCGAGTAAAAAGCCGATAAACGACCGGAGGTGGGGGAGGTACGAAGCTACGAGCTATAAAAAAAAATCTGATAAAACATTCGAAATCAGAGTTGCCATCCTTAATGATCGAATACTCGAACTCTTGGAATATCCACTGGCCCATCGTCGTCGTTTATGTAGAGGGTTTTTGCTCGATAAAAGGGCGAACTTGTCGGAGGCAGAGATCGGCTCTGCTTATTACCGTAACTTCGAGCAATGAAAAAATTACAAAGTCGAGTGCAGCGCCGCTGGCCTCCTTAACTTTTAACGCCCATAAAGGTATCCGCTTTCCAGCGCGATAGACGGAGACCGCTGAGCAAAAATTTGCGGAAACTTACGCGTTTTATGGCGTGGACGATAACCATGGTGGAAAGTGCGACGACCGAGATGCGACTGATGTTTCCGTCGAAGGGTCTTACGTTCACTGCATTACACGATTCGCAAACTGGACGCGACATTCAAAGCGACTTCGCATTAAAATGCAAGCCTAAAAAATGCGGTAATTAATTCGTTTCCTACAGCAAGCTAATTAGAGAAAAAATATTCTCACCGAGCTCGTAACTTTTATAGCAGTCAGTAGAACATTTAGGTACAACGATCAGAAGTAAAAGTTCCATTGCTTAGGTAGAAATAAATGAAAAACAAGCGTCACAAAAAAGGGACAATGGTAAATAATGGGTTGATAGTTGCATCTTGATTTGTTTCAAACAAGAAAGCATAGTTAAGAAACTTAAGTGTCAAATGACAAAATTAGAAAGACATTCTTCGTAATTACAGTCGTGTACATCCGCCCTTTGTAAAATACGACTCGGATAATAGTTTGTCGTACTAATGTTAATTTCTTTGTTAACCACTTCCTGCCTTTGTAGGAGCAGTGCTCGCGCACGGAACGTGTATGGTAGCGCACCAACCCGAGCACTGCTCGTGCGTCTCGACTTGTTTGCCTTATATGCTATAAAAAAAACGTACAGCGCTATTAGAAGCTCGTGGAACTCGCGTATCGTTTCTTCTGTTTCAAATTGAAAAACATTGTGAAATATTGCTTTTTAATTATATATTCTGTTACTGCATTAGGCATTAGTGGTAAAGCATGCCTGAGCAAGCGGTCACCGGATATTTTATTACCCCATAGAAAACTCAGCCAAAGGGTGACCAGGTAACGAGCTGGTTAAATAACCATAAAACGATAATCGAACACTTGCTCGGGTGAAAATTAATTAAACCGCGGAAAAACCCTCGACGACACCATCAGCCCCAATTGATTTCTGTATAAAGCCCTATTTCGAAATATCCCATACTAAATCAGCTTATTGATATACTCTCGAGTAATATATAACCTTTTCCTGCTATCATCATACTTAATCTTGTTCTAAAACGATCTAAAAATACTTTACATTTAAATGTCGAAATTTTCCGCAGTAGGTTAGATTCTTCTATATTTTTCTATCACCTACGCGTTTCACTTCCAACCTTCTCTCAACCAAACCATTTTCAAATAACTCTTTAAACAGAAAACTAAAAAACCCCTTTTCAACTAAATTTAAATTTCTATTCCTTTGTCTGAGATACAAAATTCCATTTCAACCAAACTCTCGTAAAAAAAAAAACCAAGCAAGAGCAATACTCCGAACACGTAGTTCGATCTCGTCGGCATATCCATGAGCAAAACGGCGTGGAAATGAATGAAAATAAGAAACCGGGAAGAAAAAGGCCCCGGCAGTCAGGTTTTACGGCCAGACACCTTCGGTTGATTTTCCAACGAGCCAGCGCATCCGGCGCCGGAAAAATCCTCGCGCTGTCCGCCGGCCACTCCTCGGACTCGGAAGCCTCGAGATAGACATCGCGAGTGGAAGAAGGCGGCCACCCGCGGCGGCGGCCGAAGGTTTACATCGGGCCTGTATATCGCCCGGAAATCCAAGAGCTTCCGCAAAGCCCCCCGGGCTTCCGCGCTCAAAGCGGGACGCTATGCAAACCAACGTCGACGGGACTTCCTCGGCATAGAAATCATAACTCCGCGAGCGGCGGAGACGAGTGCGGCCGCGTTGATGCGTGATTTCGTTGAAGCGCGCGGCGATAGCGGCCGGCCTCTCGCCCGCTGGGCCGCCAGGGACACGTTCGTTCCGTTTCCCACGCTCAGAAATAACCGGGGTGCTTCCTCGGCCGCTATTAACCCCGAGCCGGCATTTGCGCGGCGCGCTGACAGCTCGCCGGACGAGAATAACGGCCGACTCGAGGAATTTACGCGCGCATTTGCGCTGTTCGACAAAAGGATCCTCGCGATCTCGATTTGATTCATCCCCCTAAGAGCGCTTGGATTAGGGCGAATATAAGGAATCTGTGTGTGTGTGTGTGTGTGTGTGTGTGTGTGTGTGTGTGTGTGTGTGTGTGGGTGTGTGTGTGTGTGTGTGTGTGTGTGTGTGTGTGTGTGCGCGCGTGCGTGCGTGCGTGCGCGCGTGCGTGTGAGATATTTGGCGTTCTGCTTAATGCAGTAATAGTTGTACGATCGTGGTTTTGTTTTTCTTAATACTATTATTTATTGGAAATGATCAGGGTGTTTTGTCGGTTTCTGCTAACGCCACGCTGGCATTTGCGCGGCACGTTGACAGCTATACGAGAATAACGGCCGACTCGAGGAATTTACGCACGCATTTGCGCTGTTTGACAAAAGGATCCGCGCGATCTCGATTTGATTAATCTCCCTAAGCGCGTTTGGATCAGGGGGAATATAAGGAATTCGCGTGTGTGTGATATTTGGCGTTCTGCTTAATGCAATAATAATGATATGATCGTAGTTTTGTTTTTTTTTAACACTATTCCTACCAGCTGTTTTGCAGTGGATACACGTCAGTCCAGAATTTTCTTTCCACGCGGTTGATCCTTATGCTCGTAGTGTAAGATAAATTATCGTTTACTGCAAGAACTCATTTGTAGAAAAACCAATGTCTCATCGTATAAAAATGTAATCCTCCCTTATTTTGCTTTACATCTATCGTAAAATCATTCCGCGTCTCATTCCTGCTTTACGTTCCGCGATAAACTTCGCAGTTACCTGGTTAAGGAAAAAGGGGACGAAGGAAAAATGTCGATACATTAATTTATCGATCTATGCGCTGTAAGAAAATCACGAAGATTCTCAGAAGTAACCGCGTCCGAAAATTCTACAATTTTTCGAAGAAAAGACTGTTTGGTCGTGATAGGAATAGTGTTAATTAGAAATAATCAGGGTGTTTTGTCGGCTGCTATTAACCCCGCGCTGGCATTTGCGCGGCGCGTTGACAGCTATACGAGAATAACGGCAGACTCGAGGAATTTACTTACGCATGTGCGCAGTTTGACAAAAGGATCCTCATGATCTCTGTTTGATTAATCTTCCTAAGTGCATTCAGACCAGGAGAATATAACGAATCTGCGTGATATTTGGCGCTGCGCTTAACCCAAAAAATAGTTATATCATCATAGTTTTACTCTTGTTAATTAAAAATAATCAGGCTGTCTCTAATATTCACTTCTGTATTTTACCGTATAAACATATCTACTTATTATTAACTTATTAACTATTATTAATAAACATGTCCCTACCTATTATTACTGAAAATCAATTCTGCACTTTGTCTCTAATAATAAAACAATCAGTTTGTTCAAATCACTTCGATCCACTGCTCATTGTTCTAAAAAAATTCACTCCTTTGTTGAGTATTAAAATAATTCAAAAGTATAAATCCACTCGCGACTTGTCTTTATACTCCTCTTCCACCAGTCGAGCAGCAGCTCTTCGTGTTATTCAATTTTAACGCCGCAGGTATTAGAACGTTCCGCGAAGATGCTCAAGTGCCGAATGGTGGCATCAAGCGCGATGCTTCGGCGAAAGCAGACGTTTAACCGGACGATTCGAATCAGATCGAAGGGGACCGAAGGGAAGCCGAAGTGGCGGAAAGGAGTTGGTCATCGATACACGCGTGAACGGTCGAGAAGGCATCCCATAAAGGCGTTTATGTCGCCGTGATTCACTTTAAAGAGCTTGCGCTACTCGATGTATATCCCCCACCATCGACCATCGCTCGTATTGGAGTAAAGATCGCTGTTAAACTGGCATTGCCCGATTGCCGTAAAGTGGAGTAAATGCCCTCCAGTTGCTTAGACTGGCCCAACTCAATCCCAGCGCTTGTATTGGGAAAGGTATTTATCAAAAACCCTCGATAAACGTGATTGATGAGAGATAAAACGTTCGAGTGTATCGTAAATGGGGGAACGCTTTTTTTTTTTCAGCGCCCACGCACTCGTCCGAGGATACCGATACTTGCGCCACTAAACGTATTATGGGATAAACTAGGGACTTTATCTAGTAACTTATTGAGTAAGTTGTGTAGTAAATTATTCATGGAATTAGTATTCATTCCCAATATTCTTCGAGCATAAAAGCGAGATTTTCTAATTCCCTTAAGTTATTATTATTTCTAATACTATTATATTATTATTATTATTATTGACGGGGCAAGCAACTCCTTGGTGTACACAGATTCAAACAAATGGTGAAAGTAACAATATGTATAGAAACATTGTAATGAATAATTAATAAAAATAGAGAAAAGGCGTTACAAAACACGAATTGGAGTGCGCTTCAAAAATTCCAGGGATTGACCAAAGAGATCTACCTCTCTCAGAATTCGGTTAATACGACGAGTCGCGCGACAGTGTACACAAAATAGCCATACAGCGTGTTGCCTTGCGTACAGTAATGGAGAGTTACAAGTTGTCTCTGTCGCATCACAGTCACTGGACATTTACTGCGTGCACGCGAGGCGTTTGTGAAGGAAAGTGTTTTTAAAAACAGTACGGATGTAGGAGTAATATTCGAAGATATCGTACGACAACAAAATTTCATACTTGCTTTACGGACATCTGGTCCTCGCTGTGGGAGCGGATTTTATACAACGTGCTATCGAGTTCTTAAAATAATTTATTAAAGGGTCTTACCGAACGGGTCGTTCGAGTTGAAATAATCAAAAGTACTTTGATACGACAATCCCATTACGTTGAAAAACCGTGAAGTCCGTAAGCACCCCGAAGGGTAATGGAAGAAAAGGAGAGCAAAGTCCTCTCCGCTAACGAAAAACGGGACTTATTTATTAGGGGGAGAAGACAATGGGCTCAACGAGACAGGAGAAAATATGCGGGCGTTGGTAATAAATGTAACGCGGGATTGACGTTCACAAAGGCAAGCTGGTGACCCAAAGACTTCGAAGCGTATCGTGGCGACGGACACACAACCGTTGGCCATGGCTTTGATATTGATCCATTCTGCAAATTTGCGATCCAATAGAGGATAACTTTCTCTGTTTCTTACGTACAAACGGTTCTTACGTTCTCCGTATTAAATATTAATTTTATATAACTTACATAACAAAGCGATGTTAATTTTATATAAAAACAGGCAGTAATTCTTGGCCTGACAGAGCAATATTCACGCACTTATTTTAATTCCACATCTGGTCTTATGGAGTTAGAATTTGAGACGATTATATCGACTTTTACTTCAGTGGAATAATAGTCTAAATTACTAAATAATTTAATTAATTCACGTAGAAAAAATTGGACACTGGGCTAACTGGACCACGACCCGAATCCTCGACCTTTCGTTTCCTATACATTTTTTTTACTGCCAATTTCAGGAATCATCAAACTCTCTTCGCCGCAAGAAGATGAAGCGTAAAATTGATTTAAAAAACACATAACCCAATCCCATCGAAACTCTTGGTTCTCGCATAAACCCCGTACAATTTTCTACGTATACACATTTCCACGATTACCATCGCGACAAATTATCAAGTGATATACGAAAAAGTGATCAGTCAAGAAAAGTAAGTAGTATAAGTAAATGAAGTAATATCGACGAGCTACTTTCAAGAAGCTAATGGCCCTATATATCGATTCCTTGCACAAAGCCTGGGAAAAAAAAAGAACTACTCTCGATGCATCGCATCGACGATTCTCTGAGAAGAAAATTCAAAGATGTCTCCGCTGGCCTCTCAGCCGTGTATCCCAAACGCTCGTTCCAGAGGTACGTTAAACACAGGTTCGGCCCAACGACATCGAAGCTCGTGGAAGTGCGGCCTCTCTCCCCACGGTCGGCAGGTGAAAAGAGAAGGCTGAGCGAAAGGGACCTGGCCTATTTTTGTCCCCTCGCGCTTCTCGACGACTCTTAAGAAATTTTTTTCGCGACCACGCCGAGCCCGGGGTAATTAAGGCCTCGAAGGAGCCCGCAAACGCGGGGCCAGGAAACAATGTTCACCCTCGGCGTATCCGGTCGGACCTCTCCGAGCGTGGCGTTCTCAGAATTCGGAAAATGAGTTGGTTTCGAGGTTGGACCAGCGCCCACATTTTTTTTCGAAAACAATGCCCTGTCGAGGAATCAAAATATCCCCGGCCTGTACCTTCGAACATGGCCACCGCAGCAATATTGCCCCGTCGCCCCTTTGTTCCCAAGGCCGAGTTCGTTATGGCCGATCCTTACGTTTTTATTCCTTATACTTGATATCCTTATACTTCGGCCTTTGTTCCCGTTGTTTTATTCATTCTCCTTTTTCTTTTTTTTTTCCTCTTCCCTCTTCTTCTACCCCCCTCGCAACGCATTGTGCTCGGTGCCTTACAATATTACACTGGAGTATTTGCGCCGGATCCCCCTTTTCCGTCCACTGCTTTGTTTATGATATTGTTCGTAAAAGCTATTTCTTGATTAATTTCTTGGCTGCTCCCTAGGGGATAATGCACGATAATGGCTGGTCATAGGGAGCACTTATTGGTATACTTTCTTTGTGGTGATTCTTCGTTTGATCTGGAATGACAGTTCTTGCGGAGGAAATCATTTTGGTGAAATCATTTTGTTCATGGTTGTGTGGAAAAGATAATTAAAGGGGTGATAGATGGATTGAATTGGTATTAGGGTCCAGTTAACCAATGGTTTGTTTTTTTAGGATTTTTTCCTTATACGGTTCTTCTCCATCTTAATTCTATTACTTCTATTACTTCCTTAATATTAATTCAATTGATTTATTAGTCCTCTTAATTGTTTGGGTTACAGGACCGTGGAGAAAATTATTTTCCACACACGAATGTCGATTTGTTCGACAGAACTTTAACTATAGGAGATTAGATGGAGAATTACTACAAGAATGACTAGAGAGAATGACTACAAACTATGACCACTCGGTATCACGTGTCATTAGAAACTATCGAGCAAGCGAGGTTAGACTCCGTACGGAATACTTTTCGATCGTTGGGCGGCGCCATCTTTGTCCTTCAACGCAGGAATTGCACGCAGCATTCGCTTTTAAATACCGCGCAATGCTCTCGATTTTGTTCTTTGTTCATCGCACAACTGGATAAAACATTGCATCGTTCCTTTCGAAAAACTTCCTTCGTACTTCGTAAACACGGAAATGAAAGCTCGATTGGAATATTATATACACGGTGGTACGGAAGAAAGATATACAACCTCCAACGTGGGTGGTGTTCGCAAAGCGATGAAAAAAGGTCCGAATCAACATTGTACGAGAGACGAATGTTTTCAAAGTTATGAATACATTTTAGATAGTGTTGAAACGACCGATCTTTTTTTTGTTCCCATCGAGAGCCTTCGTGCCAGGATCTACCAACGGGACTCCAGCTATAAAATACATGGAGAATACTGTACCTCGTAAACTTCTCAGTCTATGATCCGAATGGAGTTTGTGTCCTTTGTGCGCGCGCGGCGCACGTCCTGCTTTCTACAAATGAGTCAGCAGGTCCACTTTGCGGTCTAACCCATTTGACTATTGTGAAACCTGCACAGTAGATGCATTTACGTTTGCGCTCGCGTCTCAGGCAATAAATGCACAGCGCATACACTCTCATAAATTCTCTTCCTCATTTTGCAGGATGTACTTTTAAGCGGCTTATCGCCGAGTATATTCGCTTTAATTCGGAAAAATACGATCCCACAACCCGCGATCTTATCCACGACGACAAAAATTGCGTAAGGCGAACTCGTTACATTTGTAAGAAATGCACCGGTACGCCTCGAATGTATGAAATCATTTAATTCATAAATTACCATTAACGCTCATCCGCCTCACATTTAGACGCTATTTTCCTTTGTAAATTCGTATTGTTTTCCCCAGTTTTTCTTTTACTTTTTCAATTATTATTAATATCAAATGAATAATTTGTAAAAAAGAATGAAGTCACTCTTTTCTCATGATAAAAAAATCATCCTCATAAAGATTAAAGATAACACTTATGATAAAGCACATTTAATCCTCAAACTTTTGCTACTTTGTAGAAATCATTTTCTCCCCTACGAGTACGTTTGAGCAGCTCTCAATAGGCTTTTCTTTTTTTACAAACGCCGCGTTCATAAATAAAAAAAAACCGTATAAACGAAAGGCCAGCCTGTAATCGTCGACATCGATTAGCAACTTTCATTTTTCCAACGGCCATCTCGCTCGGCGCGTTAAAGGTCGAAAAATCTCGGGGCTTCCGCGAGTCAAGCCGGGATTCCGGGCGAAAGAGGCTAATAGGGGAATATCGGCAATTATTGGCGCGATCGTTCCACAAACGTATGGCCGGCAGCTTAATTTCGAATTAATTATTCGGCCGAAACTATCGGCGCGCAAAACTGTGTCAATGGCATATTAACGAGGGGATTATTTCCATTCTCGTAAATCGAAGCCCCGGCAGTGCGCCGCCACTTCCGGGCGTTAGCGTTTCCAATAACCCCGTGAAAATTCGAGCCTCGAAATTTTACGGGCTCCCGAGCAAAGCGCCCTGCCCGGAATGTCCTAAAATAAGTTTCGAAGAAGCTCGACTATTTGGCCGTAACTCGCGCAAATCGAATAGGCCAGCGCCGGAGTCTGACGCAAGTTTGCCCCGAATGGCGAGGGGAACGTATTGGGTTTGTAAAACCGATCTCGCTCGAGATCTACCCGACATAAACTGCGAGCCGAAAGCCTGGGGACGACGGGCTTCTCCCCCATTTTCTTCCGAGCGAGGAGAGATTTTTGCTGCATCTAATAATCGCACCGACCGATCCCCTTATGCTCGAATAATAACCAGGTGCATAAAGCTGTTCTCGTCCAGACGTCGATTCGCGATGATCAGAGCCAAAGTGTGCTTCGTGTTACGGATGTCAGATATGGAGTTAATCGTTATACCTAATTCTGTTTTTACGGGATAGATACGTGTGATGTGTGTAAAAAAATTCGTGTAAAAAGATATCTCCAATGTGGCGGTTATAAGAATAAATGTAAAGCGAAATGTTCTTCTTAGAATTTGGGTTGATCGTCTTAAATCGAAGTAAGTCGTGTAAAAAGAGAATTAAATTTTTTCCCTGATTCGTGTTAAAGGTAAATCGTGTAAAAACAGAATTGAGTGTATATGATAAATAAGGAAAGCAAATGTATGATATTAAAGATTCCTGTCTTCGTACAATTCGATGCACATCAAATATCAATATTTAGTCATTTAACCTAAGATACTTATCGATCAAATTTTTTCACATCGAACATTTCGATCTTATATTTAATTGATTTCTTACCAAAAACTACGTCGTTGCGAGAAACCTCTCTTTCCTCTATCCACGAAGGTCTCCGGCATATTAACAACGGGCATCAAACAGAAATTCCTGAGTGGAATAAAAACGCAGCCGAGGAAGAATTTCACGGAAATACCTATCAGACGATTTTCTTCTGAAAGACGATCAAATATCGAACAGAAATAGTTCCTTTTAATCGCACTCGTTCTCTAAGATTCGAAACGTACCAGTGTACGTCTATGTACTTCCACTAGCACGTATCCATATAATACCGAGTATCGCTGACCGGATACCGAACATTGTCAAAAATGGCTTCCGTGGCCAACGATCCGAGAGACGAAGAAAAATTGCGCCCCTCGTTCTCCTCGTCGAAACGCTCAGAGGACAAATTCCTCCTCTATTTTTCGACCGTCTTTTGTGCACAGGGCAAACTGAGAACTGTAATATTGTTACGTGTCTATCGATGTGCGCGACGTATGTATTTGAATACGATGCCGAAATATAAACCCGATATTCCACTTTTTTCGCGATCAAAGGCAAAGGATAAACACGTATATCGAAAAAGGATACACGGAGAGCTTCGGGCTTCGCGCACACGTTGGCCGTAGAAGAATGGTCCAAAAAGTGCGGCAAAGTCATATATGATTTCAGATTATTTAAAAATTTCGTTCACGTTTTTCTTCCTGGCGCTTGGAGCGAAAGGAGGGCGCGCTCGGTTCCCTATTTTTCGTGTTCATTGCTATGCGTAAGCTTGTACTAAAGATAGTATTTGATCGGAGATAAATATCGTTTTTATCAAATGGCGGGTTGTAATAATCAACGAGCCATTTTGGATTTGAATATTAATCGTTATATTCTCAAGAAACGCGTTCGACCTCGATGTATATATTTCGTTTCTATTTTCGCCGAGGATGGCTCAAATAGGCTTATGAAATATACGCGAAAAATAACGGTATCAAAGGGAAAACGTCGAGTAACAGAATGCCGCATGGGGTTAGTGTGCGTCTCTCATCAGTCAAAGTGCAGGAATAAATAAAAGGTATATAAAAAAAAAGAAGAAAAAAAAATGCAATGCATCACGAAAGTATTCATGCTCTATATTCCTGCACTTTGAAAATATGAAATATGTATGGCCTATTGAAAATAAAGCAGCGCGATGGTATCTAGGTAGGGAAATATTTGCAAGGAATGCACGAGAAAAGTTTCGACCAAGTAAAACACAGAAAGCTCGTTTAATCCACTCATATTGATAACAAATATTGGATGATCACCGAGGTACAACGTTTCTCGTGTAGCTTCAAGCGAAAAGGTTTTTCGCGTCAGCATTTATCGTCCATCCAAATAAAATTCCCGTATTGTATGCAGTATGGCTCCTCGGCAAGAGGGGAAAGAAATTAGTTGGGAGAAGTGTAAACTTAAAAAGTACAACGGTAAGAAATAAATAAACCAATTCTTGGGAAACTTTCCAAAGAGCAAAGTACATCCTAAGGACCTGCCTGAATTGAGTTATATATCAAACTTGTAAAGATAAGTCTGAGGCATATACCAGATCTGGTTATACGTATATACCTGTATACATTCATTTCCACGGTAAGTTGCATAATGAAAAATCAATCACATTAATTCCGTGAAACGTTTTACTGTTTTATATTCAGGCAAAACGGACTCAAGTATCTAAAAATGAACCCTGATAATTGTTCTACAAATTTAAATATACACACATACATACATATATACATATATATAT
>JBCFXI010001916.1:0-35616 GCA_038496175.1 Ampulex compressa | reverse complement strand
ATATATGCCTCCTCTCGACTCCTCAACTTTTTAAATATAAAATAATCATCAAAATTTTAATTTTGATTTTATTTTAATTTTTATTTAAATTTTATTTAAATTTTTATTTAAATTTTAATATAAAATATTCATCAAAATTACAACTGCTTTACAACTGCTCACAAGACCATTTATCTGATTCGTATACAATTTCGAGCAAGAGGAGAGTCAGGCGTCATTATGTCTAATTCGACCACCAGTGATCGCAGAAGCTGATCTGCGTCTTCAACAGCGCACACAGCTTTCCTGGACAAGTTTATAAATAATTTCCATCCCAGATTTATTTACGCGATTAATAATTGGATGAGATCCAGTAAACAGTTGATACAACTGCGCAAACAAAAGATATTTCTGATCAAATTCAGATAGCAAGTATTAAATTTCTCACTTCCTTTAAAAAAAAAAAAATACAACTGCTGGCAAGACTATTCATCTAATTTATGTACAATTTTAAGCAAGAGGAGAAACAGGAGTAATTATGTATAATATTCATAAAATGTGAAATGGAACATCTTATATATGTTGTCAAAGTAATTAAGTTAACAATTAAACCACAGACATTGCATTTTTCCAATTCGTAATATTGTACGTAGTCTGGTTCGAAGCTTTGTACGAAAAAGGAGATCTTTTATATATTAAAATGCGTAAGAAGTAGTATGAGAATTTATTCCAAACTCAGGCTGAGCTTGATTTTAAAAATGTCGGTCATCAAAAAATTAAAAGGCCGACTGAGAAAATGTTAATGCGCATTCTGCCTGAAAAAGTCTTGACAATCCACGGACCAAGGGCGAAATGTCGGTTGCGAAACGAAAATACGAGCTTTTCAAGGTTTTTCACATTAAATTCAGCCTTTTGTAAAATAAAATCGCCCTTTTGCAAGTGGAACTCACCCCTTTGCGAAACAAATCCACCCGTTTGCAAATGGAATAGAACCCCTTTGCAAAACAAATTCACCTATTTGTAAACGGAATAGAACTTTTTGCAAAACAAATTCACCCGTTTGCAAGTGGAATTCACCTTTTTGCGAATAGAATTCCACGTGCAAAGGGGCGAATTTATTTCGCAAAAGGTCGAATTCCATTTGCAAAAGGGTTAATTTGTTTCACAAAAAGGTTCATTTGTTTCACAAAATGGTGAATTTAATATGAAAAATACTGTAGGCGTGCCAGAGTATAAACGGATGGGTCAGCTGACCTTTTTTACTCACGATAAATACTCTTTTCGATTCTTATCCCGAGTTTGCTCGTACTTTTAATGTTACTTAATGTTAATGTTGCAATACAAATTCACGAGTGTCAGGTTCAAAGATAGTTAAAAAATGCATAGCAAAAACGCGCATTCCGCCTGAAGAAGTCTTGACAAGCCACGGACCAAGGGCGAAATGTCGGTTACGAAACGAAAATATGAGCTCTTCAAGGAAGTCTCACGACGCGCCTCCTGCGAGGACTTAAAGGCCCTCTTTTTTCTCCACGTCGGCGCCCTTTGATGCCTCAGCGCCATTCTATCGCGATCGTCCTAATGCGCATTGCGATTGGAGTTCGATGCGCATATTATATAATAAAGAGCACCATAGCACAGTGGTGAATAAGCTCGTGGGCGCTGATAATGAAATGGACAGGACATTGCGAAATAGTAACAAGTATTGGGTTGGCAAGTAAGTAATCGTGGATTTTACTGTTGGATGATATTGTTTTAATTTTTTTATTTGTTGCTCGAGAGGGCTGTTGTTGTTCGTATATAAGATTGAACTTATAAACTTATAAAGATTAGGTTGGCAAGTAAGTAATCGTGGATTTTACTGTTGGATGATATTGTTTAAATTTTCTTAAATTTTGTATTTGTTGCTCGAGAGGATTGTTATTGTTCGTATATAAGATTGAACTTATAAGCTTATAAAGATTGGGTTGGCAAGTAAGTAATTGTGGATTTTACTGATCTATGATATTGTTTAAATTTTCTTAAATTTTTTATTTGTTGCTCGAGAGGATTGTTATTGTTCGTATATAAGATTGAACTTATAAGCTTATAAAGATTGGGTTGGCAAGTAAGTAATTGTGGATTTTACTGTTGGACGATATTGTTTAAATTTTCTTAAATTTTTTATTTGTTGCTTAAGATTTGTTGCTTTTATTTGCTAAGTAGGAATATTTATGGATTTATATAGCCGTGTGGCTTTACGGGCTGTTATCACGTACGTCGACCGCAAAACATAAAAATTGTTTTAGTTTGATAAGATAAATTGTTCATTTGATAACACCTCAGATAAAGTCGAAACGTTACAAGCGTCCCAGTTCGAAGGATAATAAATCTGGTTGATTACACAAAAGGAGCGATATATTACATTATTATTGAAGTTAATAATAATAATTTAATATAATAAATAGTTATAAATAATAATAAATATAATAAATAAATAGTTAATATTAATAGTCATGCGTGACATAGAAATACTTGCGAATAAAGTTCGTGTATTTTTTATACTATGCGATAAAAAAAATATCGTTACTTTTCAGTCTTTAACAGTATTACGAGAAAAAGATTTCTGATTTTTTATGCAAACTTTGTATAATAAAGAGCATTATATCACAGTGATAAATAAGCTTATAGGCGCTGATAATGAAGCGTTGCACTTAACTCTGCATTCGCACATCAAGTCACGCTCGTCACGCATTCTTACTTAAATCGTTATTTACATTTATACATGTACATCGCAAAAAACCCCCCGAATAAACATTCTGCGTGTAAAATAAAATTAAAAGAGCGATTTGAGTGATTTTAGCAAACATTTTAAAAGTACGATTTAGGACACCTATATCCTAAATGGTACTGATGTCTTTCCAAAATCGTACCTACATTATTTGATAATCAATTTTACTTTGGAAGTATATAATTTGTTTTTTTTTTATTGTATCGGAACACAACAGTATCAAAACAAATATGCATAACAATTTTTATAAAAAATACGAAACATAAGAAATCGAAATAATAAATTCTTAGAAAATATTAAAAGTAAAATATATTACAAACATTTCGAACAATAGTATATTTCCTCTTCTCTCAACACTCTTACTTCCAAAAACCATATTTTCTCTTTCCCATGCCTGAAAAAGTCAAAAAGGAAACAACCTTAGCGAATTAAGACTTAAATCAAATTCCACAATGATTTCTTAAATCATACTGCTACCATTTCAGAATGTTTATATACGATTATTAGATTATACGTATATTAGCAATACGATTTAGGAAACCAAGCAAACCGATAGAAATAACATATTTATAAGTATGATGTAGAATACCTGTATCCTAAATTACACTGCTATCTTTCCAAACACGTAAACATCATCCGGGGCCCCCTAAACACTCGATTCGCCACTGCGCTTCCGGTATCAGATGCACGGTGGGCCTTGGGACCAGTTATTAGGCACGATTGACAAGCCCATAATCCGTCCGCTTCTCGCAGCACACAGAACTGGAAATATAATGGCCGGTAATCGAGCCCCCCCCCCCCCCTCCACTCCCCTCTCCCCCACTCCTGTCCCCCTTCAGCAAGGAGGGCCAAGCGCGTTGCTCTGGGATTTCTCGCTTTCCTCCCCGCGGGCTTTTTCTTCAAACTTCCTTTATTATCCCCGAAATTGCCACCGAGCTGCTCTGCGCAGTAATTTTAGGGCTTTTTCTTCCGACGAGTTAATCGCGGAGGTTAGGTTTGGGAATCTGTCACGGGCTGCGCGATTGAAATCGACTGATGCGGATTGCGGGATAAACGCGCGTATTTTGAATTTGATGACACGGTTCAGGGGATTAAGGTTCGCGTTGTTTGTTTGGGAAAATTAAGGGCTCGAAGTTGAGACAGTTATCGTTGCAGAGAGTTTGAGGGCCAGGATGATATGAGCCGTTTATTTTGAAAATGGCCTAATTACATTTATCTTCAAATCGAGATATTTAAGGGTTTGCGTTTCAATGAATTTAAAGATATACGTATAGGATGCTCATGTGGCATACTGCTTAAGTGTGTCTGAGGGTGTTAAATTTATAGTTCCTATTAGAATAGTCGCAATTATTAAGTGAATAATATGAGGTTTGTTATCAAGAATGGAGTTAGGCCACTTTTAAAATTAACGATCAGATTCGTTATAAAATTTGAATATGCGCAAGTGCATTCGACGTAACTTAAGATGCTTCGAATTGAAAAAAACAATACTCAATTTATTTTACATATCTTTAAAACACTTCGGAAACATAATTTATGCGATATATTATTATATTATATTATAATTTGTGAGTAAGATGGGTTGAAATGAGACACATGAGAGATTTAGCTCTTTGAGGTGTGAAAACAAATAAGTAAATATGATCATTTCCGTGAGAGTTCGCGCGATGAAAATGCTGCACAAGACATATTAGGTTGGCAAATAAGTACTTGCGGATTTCACTGCTGGATGATCCTGGTATAATTTTTAGGTATATTTACGTATTCGAAATGTCAAACCAACGATATTATTTTTACACTTTATACATTCAAATCTTATACTTCGTTGATTGGAAAGTGAAATCAAAAGTCCGCAATTACACCTAATTCTGTTTTTTTCATGATGAATACGTTCTCGAAAAATACGTACAAAAAAATGCCTATACAAAAATATCTCCGATGTCGCAGTGATAAAAATAAAAGTAAAGTAAAATTTTTTTCTTGGAATTTTGGTCAATCGTGTTAAATCAAAATAAATCGTGTAAAAAGAGAATAAAATTTTTTTCCTCATTCAAAATCGTGTAAAAGAAGTTCGTGTGAAAACAAAATTGGGTATAATTACCAACCCAATAGCATACTCTTCGTTCTTACTTTAGTCGTAGGAAGACAAAAGAGACAAAATCCGATTCTTCATTTCCTCATCAGTGATCATCATCATCGTAGTAATATCCACGCAAATAAAATCACGCGCATTAAACATCTTAAATATACTTCGAACCAGTTTAACTCGCGTAATATTGTCTACGAGTTACGAAGAGCACGATGACTAATAAACCAACACAATTTTTCTGTTTCAGCCGAGGTCCAGAAGGAGATAAACGCGATAGTCGACAAGGGTGAGTGCACGCAAACTTCCAGGATTATTTCCATATTTATATGTCTAAATAAAATATGTCTAAACTAGTCAAAATAACTGATCAGTAATTTCCTTAAAAAATCGTACTGCTTTATAACGATGCATTTTTTGAAATTTTTCACGATCATCATTTTAATTTACTGAAATTTCCTTTTACTCTCTCCCTTCTTCTTTTTTTTTTAAAGATATATGTGGTGTTCTAAATGTGCCCAGAAAGTGACTGGTATTTCTAGTTAACACGTTAAGCGCCACGTGGGTTTTACGTGCCTTTTCGTTCAGCTCACGGTTAGCCGTGAAGCGGACCACTGTGAGCCGCTTGTCGATACAGGCTTTTCACATTAAATTCAACCTTTTTTTAAAAATAAAGTCACCCTTTTGCAAAACACATTGACCCGTTTGCAAATGGAATTGAACATTTTGCAAAACAAATTCAGCCCTTTGCAAGTGAAATTCATCTTTTTGCCAATGGAATTCCATGTGCAAACGGGTGAATTCGTTTTGCAAAAGGTAGAATTACATTTGCAAACGGGTTAATTTGTTTTACAATCGGGTGAATTTAATGTAAAAAACCTGTAGGCGAGTCTGAGTATAAATAAATGGGTCAGCTGACTTTTTTCAATCACGATAAATACTTTTTTGGGTTCGTATTCCAAGTTCGCTTATAGTCTTAATGTTATAATAGAAATTCGCGACCTTCTGTAATCAATGTGTGAACAAACCTCACCTTTCTTTACCTTGTTTTAATAAATTATAACAGCTTCTAACATTATGTCTTTCATTCTTAATAATAATAACAACAACTTCTCAAAAACCACTACACAAACTCCAGAAAAAAACCTCAGTGCGAAAATATTGTACATTGTGTTATGAAGAAATAGCGATACTATTAGGTAGAGAGATTGCCAGAAAATCGGCTAAAAAAGTTGCCACATTTCGTGAAACCTGCGAAGAACAACCGTTTTTATGCTTACCGTGTTTCAATAAAATCCATAGAAATTTTTTTCAAAAGAAACTTTTAATAGAGTACATTAGTGATACCAATCCTGTAGTAAATAAAACTACAGTAAATTTCAAATAAATTTTAGGCAATTTCTCCAGACAACATAAATTTTCCAGTTTTGCATCATAATGGACACTGTCACTCACCAATGACTGACATGGCAATTAACGCGTCAATGATACCAATCCTCTAATTAATAAAAATTAAATAAACCGTAAATAAATTTTAGGCAATTTCTCAAGACACCATAAATTTTCCAGTTTTGCATCATAATGGACACTGTCACTCACCAATGACTGACGTGACAATTAACGCGTCAATAATACCATCATCCTGATCCTCTAATAAATAAAAACATCAATAAGACTGATAAATAAAGACTAATACGAAAAAGGATAACAAAAGATCCTCTAATAAATAAAAAGTAAGTACATCCTCAATAAATCATAGACAATTTCCCAAGACAACATAAATTTTCCAGTTTTGCATCGTAATGGACACTGTCACTCACCAATGACTGACACGACAACTAACGTGTCAATAATACCATCATCCTGATCCTCTAATAAATAAAAACATCAATAAGACTAATAAATAAAGACTAATACGAAAAAGGATAACAAACGATCCTCTAATAAATAAAAAATAAGTACACCCTTAATAAATCATAGACAATTTCCCAAGACAACATAAATTTTCCAGTTTTGCATCGTAATGTACACTGTCACTCACCAATGACTGACACGACAACTAACGCGTCAATAATACCATCATCCTGATCCTCTAATAAATAAAAAGATCAATAAGACTGATAAATAAAGACTAATACGAAAAAGGATAACAAACGATCCTCTAATAAATAAAAAGTAAGTACATCCTCAATAAATCATAGACAATTTCCCAAGACAACATAAATTTTCCAGTTTTGCATCATAATGTACACTGTCACTCACCAATGACTGACGAGGACCTGTACGCGAAGTCCACCATCGGTCATTCATAATCAACATGGCGCTTGACGTGTCAATCTCCCACCCCCCTTCCTCCACCTCTCCCCAAAAATCCTTACGCGGCAATGCTTAGTACAAACCAGCTCCCTTCCACGCTAATTACTCCCCCCCCCCTTTTTACCTCCACTCATAATACCGCCCTTCGCCCCTCGTCAGTCTCACTCCTTCGTCCGACCGTGAAACGCGGTTTGGATGCCGCCCAAAAAGATACTGCGAAAAAGAGCTCGAAGTTCCAAGAGTTCGCCTTGTATTCACCGCAATTCGCCGGAAACATTATGATTTTGTATGGGCAAAGCGCGCACCTCAGACTTCCAGGCTCCTGATTCCATTGTGCGACCGTCGGCTTCTCTTTCTCTCCCTCTCCCTTCTTCCTTTTCTCTCCCCCCTCCCCCCTCCCCCATTCGAAGGGCCCGTATTACGTAACATATTCCAATCGGCGCTAGCACAAAAACCCAGCGCGGTTATTATTATATTTAATACGGGCCGCCGATCAGCGGGCATCTGCCTTCGCGAACCATCCCTGCATCTGTTGCGTCCCTTTTCCTCTCTCTCCTTTGGCTCTTGGGTACATCGACTTAGCTGGGATGGTTCGTGAAGCGAGGAGAGTCGATTGGAGGTTCGTTAGAATCGTTTAGCAGATTCGAGTTTTGAAGAGCTTCGATTGGATGGGCTGAACAGGGGCCGCGCTTTTGGGGCAACGTGGAGATAGTCTGGCGTGAGAATAAACGGATATTTTGATCTATTAGCAGTTATAATTTGGGGAAAGTGAATTCGATGTATTTTTCAATCGATATGTTGTCTAGGTATATTGATTGAGGATGTGGATGAATTTACTTTTGCCAAATCCGCGTGCGTCGTTTGTTTTGATCGAGTTTAATCAATGAACTGTGTGTGGTCGTTGATATTAAATTTTCTTTCCATGCGGTTGATTTTTATACTCGTAGTGTGAAATAAAAAGTTATTATTTACCGCAAGAACTAATTTTTCATGGAATAAAAATGTAATCCTTCCTTACTTTGCTTTACATCTGTTGTAAAATTATTCTGCGTCTCATTCCTGCCTTACGTTTCGCGATAAATTTCGCGGTTAACTTGTTAATTGTAACACTTTCATGTAACACGGGTTCACGCATTTCCAATATTTTGATGTCGCTTCAACATTACGTCGCATAAATGGCACAATGACGAGTATTGGGTTAGGATTAAGGTTATTAGGTTAGGTTAGGATTAAGGTTATTAGGTTATTATTAGGTTAAGAGTATAAGTGCGTGCGTTCAAAGGAAGAGTGTTTGGGCTATAAGGCGATGAAAGAGGAGCGATTGGGACAGAGTGCGTGGTTTAGTTTTAGATGACGCATAGTTTCGAGGAATGCACGTGGTCGATGAGTGTAGGAACGAGAGGGGGTGCATATAGAGACATTAAGGAACAAGGGCGTAACTTAGTAGAGAACAGAGGAGAGCTGTAGATTGTAGACCAGTGCTACACAGCAGAGTACAGAATAAAGAGTCAGAGCCAGAGTTAGAGTCAGAGTTGGAGTACAAATAATAGAGTTGGTTACAGAGGGTTGTACAGCAGAGAACAGTGTTAAAAAGTCACAGCCAGAGTTAGAGTCAGAATTGGAGTACAAAGAATAGAGTTGGTTACAGAAGGTTGTACAGGAGAGAACAGTGTTAAAAAGTCAGAGCCAGAATTAGAGTCAGAATTGGAGTACAAAGAATAGAGTTGGTTACAGAGGGTTGTACAGCAGAAAACAGTATTAAAAAGTCACAGCCAGAATTAGAGTCAGAATTGGAGTACAAAGAATAGAGTTGGTTACAGAGGGTTGTACAGCAGAGAACAATGTTAAAAAGTCACAGCCAGAGTTAGAGTCAGAGTTGGAGTACAAAGAATAGAGTTAGTTACAGAGGGTTGTACAGCACAGAACAGTATTAAAAAGTCACAGCCAGTGTTAGAGTTAGAGTTGGTGTACAAAGAATATAGTTGGTTGCAAAGGGTCGTATAGCAGAGAACAGTATTAAAAGAAAAGTAAAGAGTCAGAGTCAGAGTCAAATTATAAAGAATAGAGTTGGTTACAGAGGGTCGTACAGCAGAGAACAGTGTTAAAAAGCAAAGTAAAGAGTCAGAGTCAGAGTCAGAGTATAAAGAATAGAATTGATTACAAGAGTCGTAGAAAGCAGATCAGTGTTACAGAGCAGAATACGGAGTAAAGAGTTTTATTCAGAGTACAGAGAGTCAGAGTCAGAGTCAGAGTATAAAGAATAAAATTGATTACAAGAGTCGTAGAGAGCAGATCAGTGTTACAGAGCAGAATACGGAGTAAAGAGTTTTATTCAGAGTACAGAGAGTCAGAGTCAGAGTCAGAGTATAAAGAATAGAATTGGTTACAGAGAGTCGTAGAGAGCAGATCAGTGTTACAATAAAGAGTCACAGCCAGAGTCAGAGTCAGAGTCAGAATACAAAAAATAGATTTGGTTACAGAGAGTCGTAGAGCAGAGATGAGTATTACAGAGCAGAGTATGGAGTAAAGAGTCAGAGTCAGATTCAGAGTACGGAGAGTCAGAGTCAGATTCAGAGTACAGAGAGTCAGAGTCAGAGTAGAAAGAATAAAGTTGGTTACAGAAAGTCGTAGAGAGCAGATCAGAGTTACAGATCAGCGTACAGAGTAAAGAGTCACAACCAGAGTCAAAGTTAGAGTACAGAGTAAGGAGTCAGAGTTAAAATATAAAGCATAGAGTTAATTACGGAGAGTCGTGGAGAGCAGAGTACAGAGTAAAGAGTCACAGCCAGAGTCAGAGTCAGAGTACAGAGTAGAGAGTAAGAGTCAGGTACAAAGAATAGAATTGATTACTGAGAGTCATAGAGAACAGAGCGGCATACAAAGAAAAGAATTAGAGTCAGAGTCAAAGAGCAGAGTAAAGGGTTAGAGTCAGAGAGCGAGAATAAATGCCCAGCGTATAGAATAAAACTGCGAAGACTGTATCATAGTGATATTAATAAAGCATCTTCGCTTATCAACACAAGTCGCTGGCGAAAAAATACACGAACCATTATTTCGAAGCTGAAATCTTTCCCCCATACTTTTACGATGCAATAAACTCGTTTTTGATGTACACCTTGGAATTTTTCAATAGTAAAGAGTCGTGATTACCAAGAAAGGAGTATGAATTTCTTCTGAATTGTGAAATTAAATTAAATTAATGTTGAAAAATTGTAAAGTTTAAGGTGAGAGTCATGATTACCAAGAAAGGAGTATGAATTTCTTCTGAATTGTGAAATTAAATTGAATTAATGTTGAAAAATTGTAAAGTTTAAGGTGATCGATTAAATCGTGTTAAGAAAATTGGCGTGGAAACACGCGATTTTTCTGCATTAATTTATTTTGATTTTATAATTTAGTAATCGTTTAAAAATCGAGCCACACACCAGGGATCAAAAATGATTATTTCACGCGGAAATAGTCAAAGTAATCGATTCAAATTTTAATTCCAAAAGACTAGATGGAGAATTAAAACAAGTACGAATTTTGTTTTCTCAGACTAAGAATTATTACTTGTTTCTATTAATGTTTTTGTTTATCTTATTTTTTATTACACTTGCTTTTTTCTCTATATATATCATATCGTCTTATTTCTCTATATATATTGCTTGCCACGTTAACAACATAATGATAATGACAATAGTAATTAAAAACGATATACAGAATTTGACGAAAGAATATTTTTGATTTAACGAGGAAAAACGGATGAAACGTCACACTTACGAAAATATGGAGGCTCTTCATTTTGAAGACAATAAACGTTGCGGATGAACTAATATCGATTGGCGCAGATGGTCGGGCTAATGTTTCACGGTAGATTACGCATTACTGGAAATACGATATACACGTTGTATAGAACGTTATCCAGAGATGATGAGCGAGATTCGAAGCTCGAATCTTCCACGTGGAGCTCTAAGTATCTATCCGTTACATCACTGTAGCTAGAAGAGAGTTTGTTCACTTCTCCTGGTGGACGTGCAAAATCCTCCTTGAGCAATAAATTAAACAATAGAAAGTACTAAGACAACTCCTGAATGTAGTCTTAACGAGCAATTACTTTTCACGCTTAATCATTTCTCCATCGGGTTATGATGAACTCAAATTTCAGTCAGAACGATATTGCGTGTGTGATAGTCAATAATTATTGTCCACTCTATACGTGGTTCGATAATTACAGTTTATTATAATGTAGGAATAAATAAAACAGAAAATCTAGAATATAAGGCGGTGATTTAAGCCATATAAAATAAAAGACGTATAAAAAATTGGTGACTGTTCCAAAAATTGGACATATTCTAGATTTGCGATTTCATCTATTCCTAAATTCTAATAAACTTTAATTATCGAGCCACGCATCGAGGCGACAAATATTATTGACTTTCACACATACAATGTTGTTTTAACCACTGAAATCTTCATTATGACCAAATGGAGAACTTATTAAGCGTGAAAAGTATTTGCTCCATTCACGAGTTGTCTTAAATATCTCACGAGCAAAGAGGCTAGGAATTCTTAATGTATACAATAAAAAGTGCATCTATATACAAATTTTTCAATTTAACACACATATATTTATTTAAAGAACAAAAAAAAAATATATATATATATAGATTATATCCTCACGATACAACATACAATTTGAACAATGCCCCTGCCAATTTGTATTCGCATATCGCAATTAACGGCTGTTATTGTCGTTGCTGAAATTACAATCAAATTTGCAACATTAATCTGCGTTACAGGGCATCCGCAGGGAGATATTAATATGCGCCGAATGAATCCAACGGAACTTCCGGCCGCCAACGCACTGGCCCCGCTTAACATCATGATTTAACAATAAAATCATTTGCTTCCATTCACCGCGCCCCTGTAATTTTCGATAGGCATTTGAGTTTTCCGTAATTATCATCGCTCGAAACGCGACCGCCATCCTGGGATGCGTATCAATTTCTCCTATTATCCTGCCCGCTAACAGCATCGAAGCGCGTTCGATAAGCCAGATGCCGTGTCTTTATTTACGCCATTTATATCGCGCCAATGATCCTGCACTATTGTGCACGATGCTGATTTTCCAGTTGGGCCAAACCTGTGGAATACAGGCGGACCTCGACTTTCGAAGATTCTATTGTATATTCTATTCTTCGAATATTCTAATACTTTTATGCGATTCGTTGTTTATATATTATATATTTTTTATTATATATATTTTTGAGAATGCAAGCTTTTGAGCCTTTGTGATCGGATGTCCACTCTGAGGGGGCATCGGATTTTGGTCATCAGACTACGATGTTCTTTCGATCAAGAGGTCGAAACTGTTTCACTCTTGCATTAGGGCGTGCATCGATGTGTTGTGTACTTTGCTAGTTTATTTGTTTATGCTGAAATATTTTGCCCTTATAAGTTGATAAACGTGAGTGAGAAAAAGAGAAACTGCAGTGTTAAGTGTAAAAGGAAGTTAAAGTAAATCAATTCATTTAAGCTAAAGTGTCAAGTTGATTGTAAATAAATCATAAATCATTGAAAGAATCAATAAATTGTACATAATTGTAAAGTATATCAATTAATTTAAGCTAAAGTGTCAAGTTGATTGTAAAGTTGATTGTAAATAAATCATAAATCATCGAAAAAATTTAATAAATTGTACACAATTGTAAAGTATATCAATTAATTTAAGCTAAAGTGTCAAGTTGATTGTAAAGTTGATTGTAAATAAATCATAAATCATTGAAAAAATCGATAAATTGTACATAATTGTAAAGTATATCAATTAATTTAAGTTAAAGTACCAAGTTAATTGTGTAGTTAATTGTAAATCCAGTTAATTATAAAAAGAAGGTAAGGACTCGTTAACTTTATACAATGGAGAGAAAGATGAAAGTACTAAAACTTCATACGATGGAGGGGGAAATGGAAATAATTAAACGTTCTTAAAGCAGTGAATCTTTTGCATCAATCCGACGTTTGTACGATGTGAACGGATATCTCGACAAATTTTTGACTATCACGGAAGAATGCCCAATCCAGAGACAAAGCAACAAAGGTCTGAAAACACTCTTGCTCCGGTTGCCATCACAATTATTTATTCTTATGTACACAGCAGATTATAATTTTTCAATAAAAGCCGCTAAAAGAAAAAAGTCATGAAAGAATGTAATCCCAATGGAGAACGCATATCTAAAGTACGCAGGACAATTAAGAAAGAAACAGGATATTATAAAAACCTTTATCGAGAAAAAAAAGCTGGTATTCGACTAATTCTCGACAAATTTATAAAGAAAACAATTTGAAAGCACTTAAACGCGCCTCTTCAACTTCGTTATGCATACATATTGATAGAGGAATACTTTAAAACGCGGTTTTTGGCGCATATTTTTTGACATCCCTCTACTCTCGAACATTCAACATTCGCACATACTTTCAGGAACCGATTGTGTGCGAAAGTCGAGGACCCGCTGCACACTGTTGTGTGCAGTGTAAGCTTGAGCCTCCGGACTGCTTCAACCCTTTTAGTGTCGAGCGGAAGTATCGTACCTATGCGAAGAATAGCCGATAATTCGACGAATTTCCTAAGGTTTGGGAAAAGACTCGTAAAAACCAGACTGAAACGATATTTAGGAACTTCAATAAGCAGCATATTAGGAAATGAAGAAGGAATTGAGTAACACTGATCGTATTTCAATATTTGGTGAAAATTATACGAATAACATTAATGCAAAGCATTGTGAAAAATATAGAAATGCTTCTCTGTAAACAATATTTGCACATGAAAATGATCATCGTTTGATGTAGATTGCTTTATGCTTCACGCTTTATTGCGTGTTTATGCACAAATTGCTTTATGTAGATCGCGCGGTATGAAGTATAAATATTACGTTTTCAGTCATTTGTATTAAAATAAGTTATATCAGACCTTAGAACAAAAGGATAACTCTATGATGCACGGCAAGCGTCATACGAATCTGGTATAAAACAGGTGATTCGTTTTATAATTTTTAATTTTAGTTTTAATTTTAGTATTATTGTAAATATTTATATCGAGTTATCTGCAGCTAATTATAATTGCATCGAAATGATGACGGTTTGGAACACTGATTAATGAGATATGCTGCTTGGAAAGGCCGAGGAAATACTAAAAGAAAGATTTTAATCTCGCTGTTTTGAAGCAACTTTGTTTCGTGAAATATAAGCTTCTGTATTATTTTAATGCTGAAAGTATAACAGTTAGGGATTTGTTGGTTATAACTACAGCAAGGAAAACCTTTGAATGCTTTGATTGCTCAATTCGTGATCAAGAAATCTCCAAGTGCTATCGTATAATATTTAAGATGCAAGAATAATAGATACTGATGAGATTCAGCTTGTTTTAAATCAATCTTTTCCGCATTTCAAAGGTAATATCACTTTGATTTGGATGTTCGATACATTTGGAGCGATAGAAGTTAAACAGAACATATTAGACAAACAAGATCGATGACCTTATTGTACATTTTTTTCTTAAATATACCAAATAATGAAACGAATTATTTTGCGCCCTCACTCTATGTTCTTTCAATACGTTTTCAATAGAATTGATTTTTTCTTGATAGATACTAATGATAAAACTTAGTGTACAATCTCAATGCAAATTTTTCAAATTAAATTCACCCTTTTGCTAGTCAAATACACTCTTTTGCCAATGATATGGGTAAATTTGATTTGCAAAAAGATGAATTTGATGTGCAAAAGGGTCGATTTAATTTGAAAAACTTGTATTTGTTCCATTGACCGGTATTATCTACGAGTGGCCCGCTTCCTTAAATTCTTGATACGCCTCATTGATAAATGCATCATTGTCGGCGTGCATTATATCTGATGAAGCTATTAAAAATTTAACGTGATCTGCGACGGACAGTTTTCCAAATATACGTTAAATACGGACGTGATAATGTTTGCTGCTGTGTGCATCGAAACGCAGCAATGTCAACGGGCTTAAATTTGGATTAAACCACCCCTATCTGCATAACTTCGTGTCTTGTTTAACTTCCACGATGAAAGAAATGCAGCGGATGACGTGCGATATATAAATCGCCCTAAAATTCATGGAAAAATAAGTAAGCGCATTAAAGTTATTTTTTCAATGAAAGGAGTAAAATAAATTCTCTAGCATCAGTAATATCAGTATTTAGTATCGACATATCTGTATCAATACTAAATTAATCAGAACAGACATCGAACAAAAAATGCGGTATTTATTAAGTCTTCTACAGTCTAGCGTACTTTATTATAGTCTTCGATTTTAATATTACACAAGCAAAGTCTAGAACAAAGCGTGCGCTTATTCAGATTTAAAGGAGAAACTCTACATGTGTCATATTTTATACTGTATTCTGTCACTACAGTGTTAACATCCGCGCTTTGATTTACCTCAAAAACTTGATTTCCCCATTCTCCTAACCATTCGCCATTTTCAAAACGCCCCTTTCTACTCTTCTTTCAGAGACTCTTTCCGACCGTGTATTTTATTTCATGCATTTCATGCGTTGTGCCATGTCGCGTAACCCGGCTATCAACCGTATTCGATTAAAATACGGAATGTTATCTCATTTGAAACTCGACATAGTGCGCGGCAGTAGCGGCTAGAAACATTTCTAAACCAACAGACGGTAGTGCGTTAAACCGTCGAAAGTCCCAAATGCGGTTTTCTAAATTTCGTTCCGAAATTTAGCCGTCGAGGACCTGCCCACCGCTGTTGGCTCTCTTTGAGCTGATTTTACGGATATTAACCACTCGCGCCGTGCATAACGTGCTGCGCAAACTTGGCAAAGGCGTGCTATGTACATTGCGAAATTTTTTCCCAACAAAGCCCATCGCGACGCTGTCGAAGCATTTTTGCGGAAACAATTTTCCCACGCACTCTCGGTTACAAATACAAACATATACCTTTTGCTCTGTAACTCTAATGTATGGCCTAAGGTATTTTTACTGCCGCTCTTGTCTTAATGGACAGTGATCTGTAATTCTAATGCTTGTAGGATTAAAAGATTTCCTTCTGTGTTCTAATCTTGGGATTAGATTACTGGGACCGGATTAGTGAAATGAGGACAGCACCAGTTTAATAACACAAACACGACAAAGTCAACAGAAGCTTTATACCTAGAAGCTCGCAGTTTATACAAGACTATCTCCTAGATTTTGAAATCCCTTCTTTTTGAAAAGGCAGCTATAAACGGAAAACGAAGCCTTACTTTCCCAGTGCCAGAAATCAAACACGCACCGAAACTCCCAGAGGAACCAAACCTCGTCCATCGCCCCTCGAGAATTTTCCAAATACACATACTCCACTCCGAGCAATACAGAATCCATCTTAAAACACCAAGAGCCAGGCGTAACGACCATAGCGCCCGGTGCCATAAACCGAACGAAAAAGTCCCAGCCTCGAAACTCCCCGGGGGCCTCTCGAGGGCACACGTTCGATCGAGAAAACGCCGATCGTCCTCGTAGCTTCTCGAGTCGCAAAAACGCGAGGACCTTCGACCTAATGCATCGACGCTACGGCAGGAGTAGCGAGCCAGGGGCGAAGGGGCGAGGGGGGGTGGCGGTGACTCTCGGGGTGCGTGAAAGCGCGGTAGGGTGGGTAATGTCGGGAAATGCAGCTAACGAAGTTTACGAAGACACTTAACGGAATTACGCCCTCGCCAGCAATGGCCTCCGTTCGTCGCCCCCCCCCCTCCTCTCCCTCCGCCCTACGACGCCTGGCCGCGAGCCTCCCCCCCACCCCGCCCCCCTCCTCTCGGGCGCTCTTTTCCTCGTGGCAGGAGGTCGCGTTAATTACCGTACCGGAGGCAAGAAGCCGGGGAAAATGGTAGTGAGGGCGCATCGTCCTCCGTCCACGAGCGGCGAAAGGTCGAGGAAGGGCGCCTGCAGCACGGGGGTGGGTGGCCTGCGTCGAAGAAGGGTGTTATTGACATGGTGGGTGTCGCGTCGTCGGCCATCTTGGCCTGGCGCGCTCCCCCCCCTCGCCTCCTCGCCACTACGGGGGCTCTCGCCTCGGCGAGCCTCTCCTCCTGGCCGCGCTCCATACCCCCCCCCCCCCCCGACCCTCCTCCTCCTCCTCCTCCTCCAGCGGCCTCCTCGAGCCTCCCCTCGTCCGGCACATCCTTGTGCCCCCTCGTCGAGTGACATTCGGGGTATATGCCCGGCCTAACCTGCCCGGCAGACGCCCTGGGCCACCCTTTTCGACCAACCCCGGCGACGAGCTCCGTGGGTCCCGGGGGTTGCTTGCCGCCATGGCGACCGAACCCTCTCCTCGTCCAACCCCCTCGGCCAAACACCGATTCATGTCCCTCGGTACTTCTCTTGCCCCTTGCCGGCTACCTACCCTTTCCGACCTGACTCCGTCTCCGTTCCTCTCTCGACCCTCGCTCTCGCTCCCTCCTTCTCGCGTAGCCTTTCCTCGTCGCTCTCGCTCTCGCAGACTACCCGTCCCTCTTTAGCTCCGTTTCACCTATAGCCTTTCCCCGTTACTCTTCCTCTTATAGATTTCTTGTCCCCCCCTCTCACTCTCTCTCGCTCTTTGTTTCGGATACAGGCTATCCCTGTTGCTCTTGCCGTTGTAGGTTACTCGTCTCTCTCTTTCGCCCATAGGTTTTCTGTGCCGCTCGTTCCTTTATGGATCCCTTGTCTCGCTCGTTCCCCTTCGGCCTTCTCCGTTGCTCTTCGTTTTATGGATTTGGCGTCTCTCTCTTTCGCCCATAGACTCTTTCTGTTGCCCTTCCTCTTATGGATTTTCTCTCTCTCTCTCTCTCTGTCTTTCTTCCTGGTTGGACGTTCTTTCTATCTGTCCTGCGTCTTCCACCTCGCCGTGCTTTTCCTCGTGTTACGAGGTGGATACGATGGGGTAAACAAGCTGGTCGGGTCAACGGGTAGGTGTGCGGGTGGGTCGTGCGAAAGACGTCTGGGATTTTTACCCTCTCCGCTTCCCCCTCCTTCTCCCCCGCGCTCTCCTTGCTCAACGTTTGTTTTTCTCCTGGCCGTTTGTTGTGGCCTACCTGTCTCTGTTCTCGTCGGTGTATCCGTGTTTCATTCCTCCCTTTTTTCGCGTGCCTCCTCCCTGCGCCGAGGGGCGGATACGAGCGAGGGTGAGAACACCCCCGTGCCAAAGACGTCTGGAATTTTTACTCTGGCAGTGCCTCCTTTCCGTTTTTGATTTCCGTATTATCGTGAAATTTGTTATCGCCAGAGCTTCTGCGGTATGTTTGCCTTCGTGTTCTTGTCTCCTTCCTTTCTCTCTCCCCCTCTCTCCCTCTCTCTCTTCCTCGCTCTTTTGGTCTCATTTCCCTCCAGTCTCCTTCTCGAGATCGAGTTTCCACCGCGAGTCTTGAGATTCCTTCTCGTTCTCATTCCAGGCGCCTCGTTTCGAGGGTCGGGCCACGATGTTATTAAGCAGGTGTGCGAGTGCACTCTCGCGCTAACAACGTCTGGAATTCCAGCCCTTCGAGGGCTGAATGTCGCTCTGTCGATTTTCACGAGTCCCTTCCCCCCTCCCCTGAGGGGAGTTTTCCACCCTCTTTGATCGTCCGGCCACCCCTTTCGTTATTCGTCTCTCTCCCTCTCTCTCTTTCTCTTTCTCTCTCTGTGGCCAGAGTCGATGAACCAGACCGTGCACCATTTCATCTCTGTTCGTCAGTGTCGGACGATGATCGATTCGTTTTTCAGCCGGTTAAGATAATCGATTGAAAAATCCATCGTTTTATACAATTATACAACATTCGTATCGTTCGTTATAATTTATTAGAGCGTTCATCAATCCTCGTTTGTCAGTCTACGATAGTTAAACGATTGGTTTTTCACCGTACACGTTTTTTTTTTACGGTCTATGCGTATAAGCTGCGTTTTTCGAGGTCGTTATAATTGATTGACGTAAAACTGTTTCAGTTAGTTGTTTCGATGCTGTACACTTGATGCAAATATGTAAGTGTTAACTGCTTGAATGCATTAACCATTTCTCAATGATGAAACTCTGATTACTTTTTCGACGATTCCTCCTCAATTTTTTCCACTTACTCCGTGATCAGTTCTACAGTTGATCCTCAATATTTTTTATCCCTTGAATGTATTAAATGCCGCTTAACGATGCAAATACTTAGTTTCGGTTGCTTTCTCTACTATCATTTCCCGAGTTTTATTAGCGGTCGGTTAATGAAATCCGTGCGCGATTCTCACGATTTTTTCGTATTTTCTTATATAATTCGCCAAGGACTTGGTTAAAATGCAAGTATCGCAAGTTTGTATTATTTGCATTACCAAGACTGGTTGATTAATTGGTTTCGCTCCCTATGCCAACTACTAGATTTTTTGTGTTTGCTGGATGCCAACTACTGAATCAAATTTTACTTTTAGAGCAGAATAAAAATTGTCCAACCCCTATAAGGAATGAATACTTGTCGTAATATAATGGAAAAATAGTTTGTGCAGAGGCTACTAAACATACTACTACAGTTTCCATAAAGTGGACTTAGCCTGAGCTACGTGAAGGAATAGGAAAAAAAATTCCTTAAAGTATGGGTACCTTTATCTTAATACTTATCAATCCATTATAATAGTTTGCAAAACGTTGGTGCTATAGAAGTGCCAAAAATGCGCACGATAGAGAAGGAAAGAGAGGGAATCAATAAAGAGCGAGAGAGAGGGAAAGAAATGTTCCATAAAATAAACTTAACCTGAGCTATGTAACCGAATACACCAAAAATGCCTTAAAGCATCAACCACTGGTACCTTTACCTCAATACTTGTCAATCCATTATAACAGTTCACTAAATGCTGGCGCTATGGAAGCGCCAAAAATACACACAATGTAGAAAGAGAGAGAGAGAAATTGTGTATAAAGTAAACTTAGGCTGAGCTATATAAACGAATAGACCAAAAATTCCTCCAAGCATCAACCACTGGTACCTTTACCTCAGTACTTGTCAATCCATTATAACAGATCGCAAAACACTGGCGCTATGGAAGCGCCAAAAATGCGCGCAATATAGAAAAAGAGAGAGAGAGAGAGAGAGAAATGTTCCATAAAGTAAACTTAACCTGAGCTGTATAAACGAATACACCGAAAATTCCTTAAAGCATCAACCACTAATCTAACCACTAATCCAACATCTAATCAACCACCAATCTAATATAACAGTTCACTAAATGCTATGACAGTGCCCAAAATGCGCGCAATATAGAAAAAGAGAGAGGGAACGAAATTGTCCATAAAGTAAACTTAACCTGAGCTATGTAAACGAATACACCAAAAATTCCTCCAAGCATCAACCACTGGTACCTTTACCTTAATACTTGTCAATCCATTATAACAGTTCACTAAATGCTATGACAGTGCCCAAAATGCGCGCAATATAGAAAAAGAGAGAGAGAGCGAAATTGTCCATAAAGTAAACTTAACCTGAGCTATGTAAACGAATACACCAAAAATTCCTTCAAGCATCAACCACTGGTACCTTTACCTTAATACTTGTCAGTCCATTATAACAGTTCGCAAAACGCTGGCTCTATGGAAGCGCCAAAAATACACGCAATATAGAAAGAGAGAGCGTGAAAAAGAGAGAGAGGGGGGGGGGCGATTTTCCGTAAAGTAAACTTAGGCTGAGCTATATAAACAAATAGACAGAAAATCCCTTAAAGCATCAACCACTGGTACCTTTACCTCAGTACTCGTCAATCCATTATAACAGTTTGCAAAATGCTGGCGCTATGGAAGCGCCCAAAATACACACAATATAGAAAGAGAGAGAGTGAGAGAGTGAGAGAGAGAGAGAGAGAGAGAGAGAGAGAGAGAGAGTGAGAGAGAGAGAGAGAGAGAGAGAGAGAGAGAGAGAGAGAGAGAGAGAGAGAGAGAGAGCGAGCGAAATTGTCCATAAATTAAACTTAACCTGAGCTATGTAAACGAATAGACCAAAAATTCCTCAAAGCGACAACTACTCGAACGTTTACCTTCCCCAATCGTATCGAGCGCCTTCCGGCGGAGGAGCCTCGTTTATGCATTCCCTGGACTCCTCGCGTCGGCCAACGCGCGGCCGGTCTTCCTTTTGTCCGCTACACGTCAAAGTCCCGAAGTTTACCCCCGGGGAATTACGGCATATTAGGAAGTAGCCCCGCGGTATCGCGATGGCTTTTGTCTTGGCCAGGCCACAAAGTTCCAGCGAAGCACCGCAATCCGGCCAATTAGGGACGATTTGTTAAATCGAGTCCTGGCCGCGAATTAATTGGTACTCGACTTCCGCCCCACCCCCCTCTTGGCCGTTGGCCGCACCCCTCGAAGCCCCTGACATCGACAACAAACACCCTAAGTCCTTCCGGCCTCCCGATGAAACGAGCTCCTCTGTTCCGCTTCCTTCTCCATTTTTCCTTCCTTCCTCCTTCTTCCTTTTTCTTCCATCTCCTCCCCCTCCCCCTTTTTATTTCCTGTTTCTACGTTTGCGCCAATAACGCATCGCAAAGCAGCCGGTCGAATTTATTGCACTCGAGATCCCAATTATACGGTCTGATTGATGCAGCCTCGAGGGCCGGTCTTTTTGCTTTATCTTGCGGGTTTTATCGAGGAGACTGAAGGGGGGCCGGGGGGAGATGTGTAATTTAATTTGTTGGATGATCGAGGATATTGCTGTTGGTGCGCACGGGGTGGATGTGGAATACGAGAGACGCGGAGACGAGGTGATGGTAGAAGTTCTTGGTTGCGGATTGTACGTAGGATGGAGAATGAATGAAGCGATGAACAAGAGGAAACGCGCGATTTCGCGAGATTTTTGCGATCGATGTGCGCGAGGCGAGCGGTTACACTAGTCTTGGGGGATTTAAATGTATGGGGAACTGCACAGTGGGTTGTAAAAAAGAGGTAGAGACGTCTTGCTGATTTTTGGGTAAGTATCATTAACGCTATTCCTATCACGACCCGTCATATGATCGGTCAGTGATTTCTTTTGAAAGCCAATTAATCTGTCGACATTTGAATGATTTATCGAGAAATTAATCTATTCAAAAGCAGTAGAACTTTGAGACATTTCATCGCTTCTGACATTTTTCATGATTTTCTATCGATTAATTAATCTGGCGACATTTGAATGATTTATCGAGAAATTAATCTATTTAAAAGCAGTAGAACTTTGAGACATTTCATTTTAGAGACATTTCATCGCTTCTGACATTTTTCATGATTTTCTATCGATAAATTAATCTGGCGACATTTGAATGATTTATCGAGAAATTAATCTATCCACATTTTTGCTTCGTCCTCTTTTCTCCTAAAGGGTACATTTAATACAGCTGAATATATCTTGAAAATGGCTGGTAGGAATAGTGTTAATGCCTCGACTATCGAATGGCTACGGGTTTGAAGCATTTATCCAGCTTATACCGAGTTTTTACATTTTTTTACTTGTAACTGATGGTGTTTGATCTCTTCTCAAGAAAGACATAATATTATCGTTATATTAATTATAATCCTCATTTCGCGCTCGAGAAGGGGCCAAGAACCTTTAGTTGCAGGTAACTTTAGTTAGAAAATGATTATATTTTTAAATTGTGCTCGAATTCTGTATACATAGAATTTAACACCAGAACTACCAAACCAGTCAAAATGACTGGTGAGTCTTTTCTTTAAAAAATCGTAGTGCTTTATAATGATGCATTTTTTGAGATTTCCCATGTTTTTCACACAGAAGAAATTTCCATTTACTCTTCCCTTTTTTCAAAGATACACGTGGTGTTCTAAATATGCCTAGAAAAATGCTGGTAGTTCTAGTGTTAAGCATAATTTGAAGATATCATCATTTACTTCATCCATATGCCTCTTTTGGTGTTACACCCGAGAACTTCTTGGTGACAGTGCAAATATTGGAATGGCACAGGAAAGCTCTATTCCTTTTGTGCAAAATATACAACTGATCTACGTTGCAATAAAGAGAGAAACTGCTTCCTGCTTTTTCATATAAAATACAAATTTGACGGTCCAGAAATTCACGATGTACCCTGCAGGGTACGAAACCTTTGCATACGTACAATCAATGAATAATTTAAAAAATTATTTTTGCCTGTTTATTTCAAAGCTTCCTACTTGGTAAATAACAAACAAGTTAGTCATTTCGTAAATGGACGGAGCGGGCTTGAGAAAGATAAATATTAATGAAATTAATTTTGGGCAATTCGAACGTTGCTCGTGCAAATATGAATATATCTTTCACAATTGGGAAAAAATAATCGCGTTGCAACGCACGTCCGATCGTTCATCCGCAGAAATTTGATTCGAAAAGACATTGTGAGAGCACGGTATATAATGTAAGACAAACGGTGGAAGGGAAATTGACAAAACAGAGAGATAATTTGCTTCGCACAGGTTATCCGCGCTCTGTAAACCGGAGCCAGTTTTGTGCGACGTTCTATTCCTATTTGGAGTTTGAAGATGATTGTAACTCAAACTGCAGTTCTATGGTAGCTAAGTGATCCCCTCGTATTTATATCCGCCTTTTCCCTCCTTTGATAGCGGAAGATCAAACAGGAGCTGCGATTAAAGTACAGTGGGAGCCTCTAGATTTGATAGAAACTTAGCCTGTATGGAGTTAATCCAGCATTCTTGCAGGGTAAGAAAGCAAAATATAAGGGAATAAAATAACAGGTAGCATTTACTACTGGAAAAGTGAGAAGGTAAATATCAATTCTATCGCTTACTCACTTTTGCTTGTAGAGATTAACACCAATCTTATCAGAGGCTTTTTGGATATATTTATGTATACCAAGTATATATTTAAAGAAAGAGACTATTATCGTTAGTGTCGTACTCCTAACCTATTAAGATGATATTGGTTATTAAATGTTATTAAAAGATATTATTAAAAATGATTTATGAGCAATATTTTATTTAATGACAAATATTATTTAATTTAATTTAAATATTATTTATTGACAAATAGATGAATTAGACGTCATTACTCTTAGTCGTTGGTTGCTCGAAATTGTAAATTTCTTGAAAAAACTGGTCTTTGCGAGCAATAATTATTGCTCACAAACACCATTTCTTTTCAAGATGTTAAAAGGATAAAGTTATTAAAAAAACTATTAAGGTGAGATATCGATAGACTCATAAAATAATTCACACTCTACAGTAGAATCGTGAAAAATCTCAAAAAATGGCAGCCTGCGTAGTGCAGCAATTTTTTCAAGAAACGACTGACCGATCACTTTGACCGTTTTGGTAAGTTTAGTGTTAATCGCTGCGTAATGAAACCTTTGTATTCTGGTACAAAAAAAATTATTCGATACTGGATCATTGTGTATGTACCAGTTTCAAATTCAGAAACAACGTATTTCTAAAGCAAAAAAAGTGTATTTTTACTCCAAAATCGTGTAGGAGTAGCTAATGTTACGCTTAATTCAAAGTTGTATTTTTTAAAATATAACGCTATCTAACATTAAAAATAACATTATATTATAATAGTAATTTTATAACATCATATGTAACAAATAAAACGCCATCTATCTTGCCTTGTGATTTTGTCTTAATCGTTAATCGGTCTGCGAAATGCTTCAGTTCTACATATTAAATATATCGAAAAACGCTGGTGCAGGGGATAGAATCTCGAATTTCCACAGTGAAGATCCGAGCTTCGAATTTCGCCTCTGGATCATTTTCCACGCGATACGCATATCGTATCACGGCCCTGCAACAAACTCGTATCACAATTTCAAATCCCCCTTAATATTACACTTACCAACCGCCATTTACAAATATCCAGATGTACCATTATTAGCGCAAATATATCGTTAAATAAATCTATACCCTTAAATAAATAAACAGACCTTTAAATAAAATTATCCGAACATCTATATTCATGTATTGCAATACAGGGTTCAAAAGTGATGCATTTTTCGTTTTAGGAAACACGAAACATAGCAACTCGTAGACCTTTTAATCGTGTTTAATAATTCGAGATAGTGCAGTGTTACGTAGTTACGTATCTTTTATTGTTTAAAATACAGATAAGTAATTTTTAATGTATACATAGACACTCCTAATCTTATTCCCCTTGACGCTATTAAGCCTCTTAAGTTTTAACAATTTGCTAACGTTTGGAAAAGCGATCATAAATAATAGTATATATAACAGTATAATAATAGTTATATATTATAAAATAATAGCGAATAGTAAGGCGCTATCGGATACGCAACGATATATCATCGTTGACACTTTTCGCAAGTGTTACTAAAAGGATGAACACTGAATTTACCAGTCACTTTCTGGACATATTTTTGTACCGCACGTATATATCCTTAAAGAAAAAGAGGACTCAGAAGAAATGTCAGTAGATCGATAGAATGATTCACACTCTGTGGTAAAATTATGGAAAATCTAAAAAAATGCTTCTCCGCGAAGTACAGCAATTTTTCTAAGAAACTATTGACCGATCTTGTTGACCGCTTTGGTAGGTTTAGTGTCAAGACAACTTGCGTGAATTATATTGGTCATTAACCAGCAATTAATTCTGACACTTTTTAATCATCTTTAAATTCTTTATCTAGTTTTATTCGAATAAGAATTTCAGTCGACAGAACAACATTGTGCATAAGAAAGTCTCTAGCCACTAGTGCATGGCTTAGATAATTAAGGTTATTAAATTTCAAGAATTAAATCAAAATGAGAATCATAAATATAAAGTGGTGATTGAAGCCATATCTTTAAAAAAAAGGCGTGAAAAAAATTGGACACTCGGCTAACTCTACCAGGATTCGTAATTCTTATCCAGTCGAGAATTCCAGTGTTAAGACAATATCCCTCAAATCATTCCCTCGGTTTCTCGAATATCACATAATAGCAGACATTCGATGTTACAAAACCTTCCTTTGATATTCTCGCATAGATTCACCGCTAGGAATAACAATTCCACCAATAATACTGACAATCCACTCTCTCTCTCTCTTTCTCTCTGACACACTCACTCACTCACTCTCGCGACTCATTTTCCCTCCATTCAGTAACCCAACGTCCAAGCATGAATGAACTCGTTTCACGTCGATCACTCACGTTCCAGGTCCTCTCCTCCCCCCCTCTGTTACGGATGCTGAATAAACAAACGGCCGATCCCCCTGCATAAAGCTCCCGATTCTTCCTCCCCCCCCCACCCCCACTCCCCCTCCTCCGCGCTTCCGGTCGCGCTAATTAATCGAATGGTCATCGTCGGCGTTGCGATCGGTCCTCTTGCGAAATTGCATTCCTCGCGGACAGAAACGCACACACGCGAGGCACTGTTTTTCCAGCAGGCCTCGATGCAGCTGCAGGGCCCCCCTTTCCTTTCGACATATCTCTACGGCTTTCCGGAGGACACCGATGGCCCCGAGGACTGAATGATATCGCGATGCCGGATCGTGAATGACGAATGGCGCACGGCCGCGCTTGTCTCTCTGCCGGACGTTGGGTTAAGTCTAGGGTCCCACGAGTGAAAAGGAATCCATTGTGCCGGATCGATGGGGAGAGGCTGAGACACTTCTCGATGTCTGCCGCTATGCTTCGTTTGGTTTCTATGACTGTTGTTATGGGATCGATGTAACTCGTTGCTAGGCAACAGTCGTGGACGATGATTGTTGTGATTGGTGACGTTTGTATAGGAAATGGCGGCAGGGATGTGATGACGTAGAGGTTTCTTCGGTGTCGTGTGATCAAACTATTTTTTTCTCAGGCCTGTTTGGATATTGATTTGGTCAGGTGGCATTAAAGCGTGTCTTGTTTTTATGGGGGATAATGATGAGAAATAGATAAAGATTGTTGAACAGTTAGAGGTGCCTTTAGTATCACGTGATCACACTATCTTGAATGTTTTTAGGGCTCTTGGTATGTTGTTTATGAAAGTGGTTTAGCTCATTCAAATCACAATAAGGATATATATAACCTAATCAGCAAACGGACTTAACGGGATCGCTTCTCAGTGATTTTCGTATTTTATTGTCAGGTTTATAACGTTTATATTAACATTTTTATATGCGTTCTAGTGATAATGACTACAAAATACCCGCGAATATGTACGCGTATGGTGCAAATTTCAGACACATTTTTTCCTCCTCAAAAATAGCCTTACATTACTGTAATTAAAATAAACACAACGCAAGATACGAGATAAATAAAATTTTTGATTTACCAACCGGCTCTTTCGCAAATATCGTTACACGTACATTTAGTAAGAGGGGAGACGTTTCACAAACACTCTGAAAATCGAGTTTCTAGTAGGCTCGTGACTTTTCGATCGTTATTCGCCTCACAAATCCTCGATCAGAGAAATCAACAATGGGCCTGTGACTGGCTTATAATTATCCGATCGCTCATGGCCAGTTGGCTTCCCCTCCTGATACATCCTGCGTTTGGAGTTCATTTTCGGCCAAGCTGCGCCTTTGATACGCGCCGCCTTGTATTTTTCGCCAACCGTTTTTCGGCCTCGGATATCCGCATTGCTTTTGTATTATGTTAATTTTACAGGCACCAAAAACCGGCTCCGGTTTGTAGCGGGAGAATAATCACGTTTGAACAAATATAATCAGCGAAATTAAACGGTCGGCCACGCTGAGTGACGGTATTAAGAGCGTTAAACGGGCGTTTCGGTGCACGTCGTGGTAATATTCTACCTGCTTCATTCCCTTTTTTCTCCCTTTTTTTTTTCCTTGCTTTTTCTTCTTTTCAGTTCAAACTCGAACGCTACTCTTCTGCAGGGAGGGCAGGGAGTTTATTTTGTCGCGATGGAGATCTCAGGGATTTTGAAATGGTCGTTAACCCCTTGACTGTGATGAGCGCGCGCGCGCGTTTATTATATATATGCATGCATGCATGTACGTATCTATGTATGTATGTATATATGTACGTACGTATGTTTGTATATATGTATGTACGTACGTATGTGTGTATGTATGTATGTATGTATGTATGTGTAATTTAATTTAAATTTTTAATGAAATATGCCTCTGATAGCTCCTTTATTGTGATTATTATTGTTTATTACTTTTATAATTATTTTAGTTTTTTTTATTGTGTTAATGTATGTAGTATGTATGTATGTATGCATGTATCTTTGTATGTACGTACTGTATGTAGAAATAGCACAATTTTATAACGCTGCATTTCCTGAGATTTTTCATAATTTTGCGATCTATGAATTAATATATTAATCTCTTAATATTTGTTCTGTATTATCTTTTTCTTTGGGAATACATCCAATACACCTAACTACGTCTGGAAAGTGACTAGCGGGATTAATGTTAACAAGATTCCAGTCGCTATCTGTGCAGAATAATCAGCCTTTATTAATACTAAAACTACAAATAGATCTGTCAATCGTTTCTACGTATATCTTTAAAAAAAAAGGGCCATTAAGAAGAGATGTTAATAGATCGATATAAAATTCACTCCATGCTGCAGAATCATGTAAATTCTCAAAAAATACCCTCTTTCTAAGTACAGCATTTTTTAAAAGAAACGATTGGCCGGTCATTTTAACCGCTTCGGTAGATTTAGTGTTACAAATAATGTGCGGGTGTGTGCTCTTCGAGTAAAGAATCAAACGAGCATAAGACGCGTAATCCTCTATTAAAACGTTACGTTTCGTCTTTTGAGGAGGACTTTTTCAAACGTCTAAAAATTAATGTTAGACTTTTTCAAACGTCCAAAAATTATTATTAGACGTTTTCAAACGTCCAAAAATTATTATTAGACTTTTTCAAACGTCTAAAAATTAATGTTAGACTTTTTCAAACGCCTAAAAATCAATATTAGACGTTTTTAAACCTCTAAAAATGAAGGTTAGACGTTTTTAAACCTCTAAAAATTAATATTAGACTTTTTTAAACGTTTAAAAATTCCTATCAGACCTTTTCAAACATCTAAAGCTAGTGTTAGAAGACAATCGGCTAACCTTGAGACGATGAATTTTCTGAAATTACACACGATTTTATTACAGCGTGTGGATCGACGAGGGTATATTTACTACATTGAAATACATTTGGAAAGTGCCCGGTGGGTTCAGTGTTAAGGTGAGCAACGGAGCGTTGGTTGCGGGAGCAATTAACGCATTTGCCCATTACGATTTTCGTTGAGATCCTTAATGAAGCAGGCCGGATGAGCATGCGCGTTAATCGTCCGCGAATTCGATGGGAGGGGAAAAAAAATTAGAGGCCCTGCAGGTTAAATAATAATGCAATTTAATCGTATCGGTAATTAAGCCCGCAACTGCAAAGCATCGTTGCGTATTCATAATATGAATAATTATAACCGAGTGCCTGCTGGTTTAAATGATTTAAACACGGAGTCCTTTAATCGACGAAAAACTTAATGGTTTTTCGTCGATCGTATCGTTCATTAGCCAGAGATTCGTTTGCACAAAAGGAAGGCTGACTTAATGAAAAAGAATTATATTGGAATTTTGAATAAGTTCTCGCGGTCTTTTTTTTGTGAAAATTAATGCTTTACTTAACCCATTGTTTTGCACTGTCCCTTTTTTGGGACGCTTGTTTTTTATTTACTTCTACCTAAGCAGCGAAGCTTTTAGCTTTGATCGGTGTAACTAAATGTCGTATTGACCGCTATAAAAATTACAAACTCGATCAAAATATTTGTTCTTTAATTAGCTTACCCTAGAAAATGAAGTTATTAGTACATTATTTAGGTTTGCATTTGGTTTTGGCATATAATGGATAGTATATGCTAAAAAGCACGTCTTACACGTGTGGTCTTATCTGTCTTAATATGTGGTAGAAAACCACACGTCTTTCGAGGCTGCCCAAGAATCGAGTAATTTTTTGGTATCTTCGTAAGAATGGAAGCGCTGCTCAGGCAAGCCACGTGCCATCAAACGGAATAAGTGTTAATCGGAAGGGGCTGTATTTGGTGAATACGGCGGGTGGAGCAGGAATTTCCATTTAAGCGTTTCCAAGTAGGTTTTCACCGTTTTTGCAACTTGTGACCGTTTTTCAACATTTTTAGAATTACTTAACTTTTAGAACTAATTTTAGGACCAATCTCCTTTGTAGTTCTCCTTTGTAGGTGCGTTACTATCTGAAATTACATGCGTATAGTCTTGGTAATACTATCTTTTACGAAACAGCGAGGACTTATTCAAGGTCCTGATAGGTCAACCAGGAATTAATCCTAAATAACTAGATTTAAATCAGTGTCACTCTGTAACCATTCATTCGACTCATAGACCAGGCATTGAAAACAAGTATATTTTTATATTTTCTTTATCTTTTTCAAACAAATTAGCGTAACTTAAAAAAAAGTATTATAATATTTCGATTGAAAAACAGAATAGTAGTCAAAATGATCGTTCGCACACTCTTGGCAGATGTTACAAGTGTGCTCTCCACAAATAGCCTTGTCGCGGTAGCCGCATACGTATTTCGTCATTCCGCGTTTTTTAAATGGAGGTAAAGTACAAATTCTGCGTTCGTTCGCCGCACTTTTAGTCCTGTCTTCTGTGGGCTGTTCGATATTCAATATATCTTCGATATTTATTTCGATGGTACGTCTTAAAGTCACCGTATTGTAACGTTCCTTCAACCACGGCATTTTCTCTCGATCCTCTCTCGAATCCATCTGTCATAAGAAATATTTAGGATACCAATAAAATGCGGGAAAAACGCAAAAATACTCACAGTGGCCGATTATGGTATCGACGCGAACTTCTGCACGTTATCGCTAACCATTCGACCGTTAGACGACGATCGCTGCAAATCTCGAAAAGTAACGAGTGTACAGCCGCGCTTATCACCTTCGGATAACTCATTTCACTGGTTACGCAGGCATTGTGAGCGAGGTGGTGTGAGCGCAATCGGAACATCTCGAATTCGCAGAACTGGCAGGAGTCGATACTCTATTACACGAATGCTTAGTTATCTAGGGTCAATGCTCTTACGACAAATCGTGAATTTGTCGATTGATTTTGGTAGTTGGAAACAAGAAAAACGGAGAATGTTTCGGATGCTGCGCTATTAATGCTCGTATTTATATATTATGTCAATATGGTCGAGGTATTTGTACGCGTTTATGTTGAACTTGCGTATGATAAATGTAAATAAAATGATTATTGGATTTGTAACGGACGAATAATCATGCGTTATATACGTCGAATTGAATGCTTTTGGAATATTAAGGGAATATTTTCTGATAACCCCTCATACTTTCGCCATAGATTACTGTGATCGTTGAATAAAGATTTTGATTCAAAAAATCGTCATGTGCGTATCTATACTTTATTCTCAAAATACACCAGGAGCTCGATTTTATCAAGGTCTGAAGAAAAACGAGAGAGAGAGAAAGAGAAAGCAGTTCGATTTTATCGTGATTCCTGAAAAACGGCAGATAGTGAAATTCGATTTTATCGTGACTCTCAATAAAGAGCAAATGGAAGAACTGGAATTTACCTTTAATTCCAAAGAAAGACAAAATAACGGAAATCATACATTACATACATACATACGTGGGTGGTCCGATAAGTACTTAGCCTCACCGCCCGATGGTGCTATTATCGTAAGATAAATATACTATCGTATAATATATTCTCGTAGACGGCTGCTGTCAAAATTTCAGCCAAATCGGACTCGTAGTTTTGCTTTAGGCGGGTTTGAAAGCGGGCGTGTCCACGAATTTTGGAAAAATGGAAAAAGAGCGATTATCGTTCGGTGATTCGATTCTTATTTTTGGAAGGGAAATCGCGCGGCGAAATCAAATAGATTAGGCTTAGATGCCGTTTACGGTGACTCTTCTGCTTTGATGGCGACCGTCGAAAATTGGTTTAACGAGTTTCAACGTGAAAACGAGACTCCCAGAAAACATTTTTTTTTAGACGGGTTAAAGAAGTTGGAGCATCGTTGGGTCGAGTGTATCGAGGTAAAAGGAGACTATGTTGAGAAATTGATCGCCACTTTTCCAAAATTTTCGTTTTTCTTCTGTAGGCTAAGTACTTATCGGACCACCCTCGTACATATGTATACACATTTTACATATATGTATGTGTATTGAGTGCGCAACTTTGCTCCCGCCATTTCTTTTCAGGTTTTATTACAAAAAGCTGTTTATACCTTTATGATTCAAAGTATTGTCCATCGTGCCAATTCTTTTTGACTTTGACAGGAGTCGTCGTTAAGTAATGCCTCCAAATCTGTATCTTCGAAAACCTCTCTTACATTGCTATGTCGCTCTTCGACGCGAAAATCACGTTCTCGAAGCGTTGAAAAACACTCGTGACGCGTTCTTTCACTAACAGCGGCCTCACCATAAGTATTTGAGAGCATTCGATGATCCTGAGCCGCAGATTTCTTCATATCGAAGCAGAAAATTCAAACCTCCCACGAATGACGAGAATTTGGCTCGAAAACTGACATTTTCGATCGAGCATAACTTCACGATGTGGACACAAATCGACCATTGTTTCTATGGGGTTATGTTGACGGATGCCCAAGTTTATCACGTGACCTCTATATTTATTTCCACCACTATTCATCGCTAAAGCCATCTATAAGAAAAGGGCGAAAGCAAAGTTGGACACCTGATATATGGACCGTTTATTTTGAAAGAGGTGTAAGTCCATTCTCTCTCGTTTCGAGAAAATCAAAGGTTAGCATATTTGTCGATCGAAAAATATCGGTTAATATTACCGAGTGTGGCGATGTTTCTACTTGTATATTGTGCAAATGTAAAAAGCAGTAGCCACTGATCTTATCACCTGTCTATCGAAATGGACTTACACCACTTTCATAATCAATGGCTGCGGAATTTCTTTTATTACCCAATATTAAATTGAACAAAGCGTTGGTATTTTTTAAGGTGTTAAATACTAACTGGTTATAAACAAAAAGTTTACGCTAAATTAAGCATAAATCACGTGATATCTCATTTTTTTTCAAAATGGATTTACACCATTTTCAAAATAAACGGTCCGTATATGTATGTATTTTTCTATATACGTATGTCCGCCTTATCTTCCTTGTCTTTTGGTATTTTATTCAATATTTATCTGGTTTTTCGATCGCCGTAATATCCATTGCGTGTGCGGATCAATGACCATTCGGTGTGTGTCCTCAATATTAGAGGTTATAGAGAGAGATGGTGCTTGATTTTTTATTTGCTTTCTCAGCTATCTTGGTTAGATAACACTTCATGTATATATTGGTTACTTATGTTGAACTCTTTTAACATACATTTAAATATATGTAATCTTTCCAATCTCTTTATTTTGTCTGACAATGCATTATGCATTATTACTCCTTCGAAGAACAAACTTTTTTACGTACTTTTTATTCTACGAAAGTCTACCGCAATGTTTCTAGTTTGTCTTACTTGTGGCAAAATTCGCGCGAGATTTGAAACTTTGAACACACAAATTAACTTATTTCTACTAATATCTATCTACCTATTTCATTTATTCGTTACCAGTACCTAAATTACCAATTATCTACGCTTCCAAAGTAACTATTTACACTTCGTACTTTTCATTTGTAAGAAAAATACCATACTACTACATAATCCTTTGCAATAATTAATCGAATCGACGCGAACTTTTTTTCTCGAGCGAAGATGCGTAACTCTGTCCCTCAGAGCAGATGGCCCCAGAAGGGAGGACACTGAAAAAAAAACGTATTTCTCTAGCAATAAACCAATGATTCAACTCAATTATTCCCTATTCGAACCTTATTCAAGATTAAATTTATGATGGTATCCGAAAATTCAAGCAAGACTTGAAAATTTCACCAAAAGAGTGCGTATGTGCCACCAAAACCGTGGAGGCCATTAACCCGATATGCTGTTTTATATATAATCCTATACTGTACACTTTATGAATCAATAAAAACTACAATTTTCAATTACAAACCCGTGTTCTCTATCGAAATTACTTCTTGCGTGAATTTTGAGACACCCCGTATAATCGATTTTGTCGTTATCTCCAAAGAAAGAGGATACAGAGAACCTTGACTTCATCGTTAACCACGGAAAAAGCGAGGATAGCGAAGCTCGATTTTATAGTTAACCACAGAGAAAAAGGGGATAGTGAAGCTCCATTTTATCGTTAATCTCATAATAAGAGGAGGTAAAACTCGGTTTTATCAGTAAGAACAAAAAGAATAGAAAAACTCAATTTTTCCCATTAACCACAGAGGAAGGGGATACGGAGGAGCTCGATTTTCTCATTAACCCCAGAAAAAAGGGGGATAAAACTCGACTTCGTCGTTAATCCCAGAGAAAGAGGAGACAGTAAAACTCGAGTTTATCAGTAACCCCAAAAAGAATAGAAAAACTCCATCTTTTCATTAACCCCATAGAAAGAGGATACAGCGAAGCTCGATTTTCTCATTAACCCCAAAAAAAAGAGGATACAGCGAAGCTAGATTTTTTTATTAACCCCAGAGAAAAAGAATACTGCGAAGCTCGAGTTTCTCATTAACCCCAGGAAAAGAGGAGATAAAATTCGACTATATCGTTAACACCAGACAAATAGAAAATAGCAAAACTGGATTTTCTCGTTAACCACAGAGAAAGAGGAGACAGCAAAGCTCGATTTTATCATTAACCCCAAAAAAAGAGGATACAACGAAGCTCAATATTCTCATTAACCCCAGAAAAAGCGGAGATAAATCTCGACTTTATCGTTAACCCCAGAGAAAAAGAGGAGATAGTAAAACTGAATTTTCTCATTAACCCCAAAAAAAAGTATACAGCAAAGCTTGATTTTATCATTAACCCCAAAAAAAAAGAGGATACAACGAAGCTCAATATTCTCATTAACCCCAGAAAAAGCGGAGATAAATCTCGACTTTATCGTTAACCCCAGAGAAAAGAGAAGATAGTAAAACCGGATTTTCTCATTAACCACAGAGAAAGAGGAGACAGCGGAGCTCGATTTTATCGTTAACCCCAGAGAAAGAGGAGTTAGCGAAGCTCGATTTTATCGCAGCTCCAGACACGGTGTAGCCGGCAAAGGGGCGTCTCTCAAGGGTGCGATAACTTTCGGCGTCGACTGTATCGCTGGATGATACCCCCCGGGGGTTTTCTCCCCTCGGGCGTTGGGGTGTGTTTCGTTGCCTGGCAACGACACCCTCGAAGTCCGCACTCTGATTGGCCCCGTCCCGCTTTTCCTGTCTTAGCCTCCCCCCCCCCCTCTATCCCCCCCTCGACAATCAGTCCTCCGCGGCCATGCGTCCTATCGACGATGAAAACCACCCTCGGGCCAAACCCTGCATGTGTTAACCCTCACACGCCTGTAACACTCGGCATCTACCATATCTACGCCCCTCGGTTCTGGAAAGTGAGAATGTTAACTAATAGGTGCGTCGGTGGGTTGAGAGAGAGAGAGAGAGAGAGAGAGAGAGAAGGAGGAATATTGATCGATGAAATATTAAGAACGATAAGATGTGTATGTGTTTATATATA